>JANRMT010062807.1:65747119-65760911 GCA_026402145.1 Polypterus bichir lapradei
TTTTCATACTTCTTCTCAAACCAAGGTGGTGCGAGGCTAAAATGAATTGGGATGCGCTGATCAATGTAATCGGTGTACCAGGAAATCATGCATTGACAAAAGTTCCCCTTTGATTGTAATGCAAAGTGTGATTAAATGCATTATTTTTTAACGCGTTATGGAGCACATGCATCGAAGCTTCTCAGCTGTGCTTGTGCTAAGAAAATTAAACATTTTAAAAATAACGTAACACGATTGTCAATGTAACCTTTTGTAAGTAGTGCCTGGAGGATTCAGTGTGGAGAAAGTCTAGAGACAGCGTGTGTATTAACTTGTGGATTTCTCTGTATTTGGTGGCAGTGTGACAAAGTTGCTTCAGAAGACGGCGTTAGCCGCGGAGCTCAGCTCAGAGCGAAATGAGGTAAATGGGAGGGGAGATGATGACGTGACTCCCCCACCCGCCTTAACTGTCAATCCCCCACAAACACAGTCTCTCGGAATTTGCATAAGCACACCCCTTCACCTGCAATTTTAACTTAGTTACAAAGTGATCAAAACTCTCGTTTATATCCTGCGTCCTCTCATTAAACTTGTATCCCGCATTACCCGTGGGCATGAAAAGCGCCAGCGGCAGCCTGTCTATTAAGTTAATTTAAAGTTTAGGTTTATACCTTGCTTTGTTTCCGAAGTAGCTGTACTGATGAATATGGTAGTATGTCACTCGCTCGCTTCTTATTGTTTCGCTGCCTTCTCAATTATATAATGCATGTTTTCTTCAGCGTATTTTGGAGCTCTTCCTGGTTTTCTACATAGTGCATTGACAGTCAGTTCACGTGATTACGTGGGCGGCGTGATGATGTCACACGAAACTCCGCCCCCACAGCGGTGAAGCTCAACTCCATTACAGTAAATGGAGAAAAATACCTTCCAGTTATGACCATTACGCGTAGAATTTCGAAATGAAACCTGCCCAAATTTTGTAAGGAAGCTGTAAGGAATGAGACTGCCAAATTTCAGCCTTCTACCTACACGGGAAGTTGGAGAATTAGTGATGAGTCAGTCAGTCAGTGAGTGAGTGAGTGAGTGAGTGAGTGAGTGAGTGAGTCAGTGAGGGCTTTGCCTTTTATTAGTATAGATTAATCTCTATTGCTTATCAAACTCATCAATTTAGGTATGTTTACAAGCCTTAAGTTTTACCCCATTGGCCATGCTCTCTCTCTCAGGGGTGGGGATCGACTTGTTCTCAATCCTACTTTTTGTAAAAAATGATTGATTTGTATGGAATGATTACAATAAAATTAATTAAAAAAAAGAATGTTTTCAGAACAGTTTGTCATCCAATCAAATTTAATGTAACCACCTATAGCTAATGTAACCATATTTAAGTAGAGATTCTACTGGCAACCATTTCCTCTGGGGTGCACCCAAGGATGGAATGCTATCACTGAGACATGCAGCTGGAATTGTGTCAGGGAAAAAAAGACCCTATCACCTTTGAAAGTCAGATGGAATTGGATTTTTGCTATACTTATCCTCCATCTTAACTGATAATCGCCATTGTTTCTGGAAGTGAAATTTTTTATCATCTCATTAAGTATCCTTCAGTGTCATGTTCTTTTATGATCTGAGTGTTACCTCCCCGGGAGCTCTAGACGGCAGCCCCCGTGGGTTTCAGTAGTGCCTAGGACTTCCGCAGGGCTTCATGTGAGTTGGAGTTTGGTGCAGCCCTGTTGGGATCTGTGGGCTCCACCAGGGGGTGCTGTAGCTTCTGCTGAGCCCCACAGAGCAGCTCTTCCACCTTTAATGCAGCAACGAGCACCTGGAGCACTTCCGGGTGCATTATAAAAGGAGCAAGCAGCCACTACTCCGAGACCCAGAGTTGGGAGGAGGAGGACGATGCATGCCAGGGGAGAGTGAAGGAGAAAGAAAAGAAGTGTATTGTTCTTTGGGATTGTGTGTTAGACTTGAGGGGAGTGGGGAAGGCGTTTCCGAGAAGGGAAAAGAAAAATAAATCACGTGTGCTGTTATATCTGTGTCATACGCCTGTCGGTGTAAGGCAAGGGTTCCCAAAGTGGTCGATATTTCGACCTCCTGGGGTCGATTTGAACTTTCTAGTCAACGACAGCAAAAATAGACCCCCTTACTACTGCTATTTGTTTGTTACTTTAAAATATCTATGATTCCAATAGGTACCTAATTAAGAAGTAAAATAATTCAAAAAAACACTTTTTTGATAAAAACACATTACATACCAAACTTGCGAACAAAAAGGTAAAATGTGTCATTAAAAGAGTCACACGTAAGAATGCATGAAAATACATGTAACACAAACATACAGTATTAGTGCATTGTCTTATCGAACGTATCAAAGCAAGTGCAGACATGAAAAACCGTTGTATGTCCGCTCTTGCTTGCGGTGCGACGAGACGACGGATATTCTATATTAGCAGAATCTATCAGTCTTGTACGGTCATGCTTTCATAAAACACTATAAATTGGTTCGTTTGATGTGACATGTACTTATTTGTGATTTGAATTTTGAATATAATTATTTATTGAAGAGCAGTACTACGAAAAAGAAAATTGGAGGACACAGTTTATTTATTCGAGTAAGAACAAAAATCTTCTGTTTCAAGTAAGTACATACTTTATTGTTTTTTTTTTTTTTTTTAATCACAGGGGCTGTCGAAATTGTTTGTTAATAAAAGTTTGTATTTCTTCAGATAATAATATGACTGAACCAAAAAAGAAATGCAGACAGTACAGCTTGGACTATTTGTACTTATTTTGAATTTACATATTTATTTCATAAATGTCAAAAATGTAAAAAAAAAAAAAAAAAACTCTGCTCGTATTTTTTTGCTTAAATTTTCATTAGTGCAGGTTTCGATATTAAATGTTGCACGAGATAATGCCATATTCCGTAGCCATTTTATCTTTTTAAATCATAATTACAAGTGATTAAAATCTGATATCTAGTGAAATATTTAATATTGAGTACTGTACAAATGTATTAATTTGAGTAAGTAAAGTAAATGACTAGGGGGTCGACGGTTTTAAAAGTTTTTGATAAAGTTTGGGAACTCTTGGTGTAAGGGATGGAATTTACAGTGTACTTATTGGCATAACTGACATTCCTCTTCCACAGGATTGGCAAGATTTGAATACAAGTAGTCCCTTGCACACAGCACAGGTAACAGTAACATTTTGAGTAATTTCTAAAGTCAGTTAATATATTTTGCTTGCAATGCCAGAAATGTTGAATAGGATTCAATTATTTCTTTTATGACTGTTCAACATTGGTGCACTCCCGCAGTGGAGCACCCATATTTATTTGACTTCAACTAGACTAATGACAGAGTGCTATGTTGTGCTTGTTCGAACTACCCATAAGCCATTGCAAATGTGTTATATTGTCTCTATCTGTTGCAGTTGCAGCGTAATTTTCTAATTCCCTTTACTTTCTGATTAACCCACATATTTTCGCCATTTCATTTTGTGGTAGATGTTCCTAAAGTTTCAGGGTCACTGCTGTGTGTTGCTGTTGTCATTCTTGATATCAAGTGAAGTCTGTTATAATGTGAGCATGGGACTCCATCAAGAGTATGTCTTGTTTCAAGGCAGAGCAGGGTTAAATGAGTATTCAGTCTCTCTGTTTGCAACTTTTTTTTGCCTCATTATTCATCTACCTCCAACACTCAATTTATGTAATGTAGCCAGAATGAGAATTAGAACTTCCAAATCTGAGGTCAGGGTGCTCTCTTGAAGAAGGGTTACTTCTCTCCTGCATATAAGGGAAGAGCAGCTGCCACAAGTTGAGAAGATCGTGTACAGACTTGGACAAATGTGTTGGTACTCTTCCACAGAAAAAGGGGAACTCTGAATTATCTCTGAAATAATTTGAAAGTGGCAAAAGTAATTGGCACCCTTCATTGTTTGTTCCGCATTTCACAAAAATCAGACTTTTCTTTACAGTTTTGATTCAGCAGAATATTTCATATGATGAAACAAATTAAAATGGCAATTGACAAAAATCATGCGACCCTTAATATTTCGATGTTAATTAATGCTGATTTATTTTGTTTTCATATTGTGTTTTTTATTTTTCTATTCTTATTATGTAAAGCACTTTGAGCTACTGTTTGTATGAATATGTGCTATATAAATAAATGTTGTTGTTGTTGTTGTTGTTGCTGCACAACGTTTAGGGACAATCATTGCAAACAAGTGATTCATTTATCTGTCAGAGAGATATATGCAGCTGTCAACAGGTAGTTTCGTCCACTTTTTCTGAGCAAACTGCTCCAGCTGTGTCTGGTTTGAAGGGTTCCTTCCCCAGAGTGCATGTTTCAGTTCCTTCCATAGATGTTTGATAGGATTCAAATCAGGGCTCATAAAAGGCCATTTCAGAATAGTCCAGTGTTTTGTTCATTGCCATTCTTGGGTGCTTTTTGGGCCCACTTTCACTCAAAGCGACAGATGGTGTGATCAGACGCTGATGGACCTTGACCTTGGAGTTCAGCTTGTTTCTATTTGGAAGATGTCCATTGCTTTTTGTCTACCATTCTCACTATTCTTCTGCCCATTGTGGCGTTGATTTACCTCTTGCAGCTGCATTCAGAGAGGTTGCCTACAGTCTCTTGAACTTCTTAATAATATCTGCAACTGTTGTCACAGGAACATCAAGCTGCTTAGAGATGGTCTTATTGTGTTTGCCTTTAACATGCGTGTCTATAATTTTTTTCTCATCACCTCAGACAACTTCAGTGTGTTCAGTGTGGGACACACAATAATACCAAGCAGAAGAGTAACTACATTTCTCTGTTTAATAGGCTGGAAGACTGGTTGCATGATTGGAGACATGTGGGATACTAATTGTTGATACTAAATGTGTCAAGGTCATTTTTATTGGCTAACTAAAAAGATTATTGTAATCTTATTGTAATTGTAATCTTGTAATCTCATCGTAATTGTAATCTTTTTAGTTAGCCAATAAATATATTTTGCTTGACTTCTCACTACATTCATAATGCCTAACACGGTACAACACCCTAGTATTACAAGTTATTTTTGAAAATCTTTGTAAAATAAGCAATACCTTTTCTCTTCCACACTTGCATTGCTTTACTCAATAACATATCAAAGGCATGCAGAAATAAATGGTGTAATTGCTTTTCATTGAATCACTTTTTGGGAGGCATACAGCACTTTTTCACTGAGCTGTAAAGGTACCAGCAAATTTGTCCATGTCTGTAATGAAGGCTCTTGAACAAGAGTTTGGGTGATTTTGATAATAAGCTATGAATCAACATATGAATCTGCACCTTTCAATAAACTGTTTTTAGTTTTAATGACACCTTTAAGGACACCTTTTATGCAGGTGTTATCCAGTTACTTCTTTCCTTTAAACCAAATGATACATCCTTGAGTTAGACTTCAAGCACATCAGTGTTTAAAGTTCAGGGAGATAGAATTGCAAAGCTCAACAAAGTTGTGGGTTCAAAACAAATCCTTCATCAAAATAAAATCATTAATCAAAAGTCAAAGTCAGAAGTTTATCACACTAAGGATCTTGGAAACACAGCATTACACAAGAAAGTATTGTGGATCAAATTTACAATTTGGAGACCATGGAGCATGCAGTGCTGGCTTAAATCTTTGCACAGATGATATCTTATGACTCAACTTCCACTGACATTTTTTCCTCCTCATCTTTTTTGACTATTTTTTCACTAGTTTTGCATTTGGCTGGGTCAGTGTAACTACCTGGACCCTACAGAGGTAGTCCAACTTCTCCGGTGTAGTCCAACACAGTCTCAAGGGCATGGAGGAGATTCCAGGTGACAGGCAGTTACTCTAGGAGAGCTGGCCGTAGAGGGTGGCCTGAGGGCCCGACATCCTCTAGTGGGCCATGTGCTCACTGCCCGGCACCATGGAGCTTGATTGGCATTTGCCATAGAATACCAGAATTGGTAGGTCCACCACTGGTACCCTCTGCCTGTCACAGATGAGAGCAGGTTCACCCTGAGCACATGTGACAGATGTGAAATGGTCTAGAGAAGCCATGGAGAATGTTATGCTGCCTATAACATTTTTCAGCATGACCGGTTTGGTGGTGGGTCAGTGATGGTCTGGGGAGGCATATCCACAGAGGGACTCACAGAGCTCTACAGGCTAGAGAATGGCACCTTGATTGCCATTAGGTATTGGGATCCTTGGACCCATTGTCAGACCCTATGCTGGTGCAGTGGATCCTGGGTTCCTCATGTGGCAAAAGTATGCAGGCAGTTCCTGGAGGATGAAGGAATTGATACCATTGACTGGCCCTTATGCTCGCCTGACCTAAATCCAATAGAACACCTCTGCGACATTATGTTTCGGTCCATCCGACGCCACCAGGTTTCCCCTCCGACTGTTTGTCCAGGAGCTCAGTGATGCCCTGGTCCAGATCTGGGAGGAGATCCCCCAGGACACCATCCATCGTCTCATTAGGAGCATGCCCTGACTCTGTCAGGCATGCATACAAGCATGTGAGGGCATACAAATTACTGAGTAAAATTTTGAGTTGCTGCAATGAAATTTCAGACTAGCCTGCCGCATCATTTTTTCACATTGATTTTTGGGGTGTCTTTGAATTCAACCCTCTGTAGGTTGATAATTTTCATTTCTATCAAACAATGTGGCATCCTTTCGTTCCTAACACATAACCCATTCCATATCAGTAGAGATATCAAGCAGGATTTTTTCCCATTGAGATCTGATGTGTTTTCAAAGTGTTTCTTTAATTTTTTGAGCAGTTTATATAGTTACATGTTTTGGATGTTTATGCAGAATATTGCACAACAAATGGTACATATGAGAAACAACTGTGGGAATATGTAAATTGTTAACATAGTAATTATAAAGAATCCTTATTTAAATACTTATTCAATTCATACTTTAGAAAAAAAAAATAGAACCATATTTTTAATTGGTGCATTTCACTGACCTGTTTATTTCAATTCATGGTCATAAGTAGACAAAATCTATAATAGTGCTTAACCTGCATGTCATTTAAGACTACCTAGAGAAAAATGAACACAGACACAAAGAATTTCTGAAAAACCGATAAAGGAAGTTTCTAGGATTCAAGCCCAATTTCCAAGAGCTCTGTGGTAGCAAAACTAACATTGGCAATTCACTTCTGATACTGAAAATGCAGTACTTATTTGGGTACTTTGCACAATATCCTTTCTAAGATAAATAAGACTTAATGAGCTTAATTTTCTGTTTACCTAATTCAACATGATTTTCGTATTTATGTACTATGATTGTTAATATCAGTGAGGCCAAAAAAGGAAGAATGGAATTTATGCTATTCCAGTGTAAATATTTAAGATTTATTATTTATTAATCCCTTCATGTTTAAAAGACGCTAACCCTACCCTCCATATGTTTGATAGCTTTTAGTTTCAGGGTCCTGACTGCTTCATCTTTACTTGCACTTCTCTTTAAAGAGTAATTCCTCACAATGATGGCCTAATTTTCCTTAACATACTCTCTCAAACACAACCTCATCAGACTGGCAGAACTGCCATTTAACCTCAGAGCTGTGTCTTTGAGAGCAGCCTATACACCAGGATAATAAAGTAGCAGTAATGATAAGTAACCTAATGATATTGACATCTTTGACAGCTGGGCAAAAGAGTTTTTCTTTTCTTCCTCCCTGGACCTTGTACCTAACCTATACAAATATATGTCAATAATTGTTTTACTGTCGTCTCCTGCTCCAGAAGTCATCTCAGGTACTCACTAACCATTTTAGCAGTGTTCATCCATTTCTAATATTTACAGTCAAAGTATCTACAGTATGACTCTGCTATTCCTTGAAATCAGTCTTTTTATCAATTTTATTTCTTCCTCTGTTTATTACAATCCAACTGACTCACACAGTTGCCTTCTCTACTACTCCTTCCTTCTCCGGCACAAACAATAACTCTTTTTCACAGTTTAGCACATTCCACCATCTGTATAGCAAAGTGGACTTGCATAATAAATCACTCAGAATGGGGTGCTTTTTTCATCAATTGGGGATGCCAAACTCATATTGCAGCCAAGATGGGAGTACACCTTGCAACACTCCTCCACAGAAGAACACCAAAAAGTACTCCTGCATTCCACTAATCCTCACCGTCCATCCTAAAACTATATCTCTCACACAGGTCATGAAACAAAATCTTTATATTTTGCAGACTGATCCTTTCCATATGAGTCTTTTTCCTAGTCCACTCCCAGTCTCCATCTTACCCATGACCACCTAACTTAAAAACACTTCTTCACTTCACAAAGCCACCTTCACACTGGGCACTTTCTTTTCTAACAGTAGCTGCTGTATAATTTGCAGATACGTCACCAATACAGTTCTATCTGGTCCCTATAGAAAATCTAATATAATGCAAAAATCCTCCTGCCAGTCCAAAAATCGTATTTACTGCATATCCAACCATTTGTATAGGTGAAAGAGGAAAGAAGCTTGCAAATTGTTTCAGTGAGCACGTTCAAGTCATTAACAAAAAAGACCTTACAAAGCCTATTGTAGAACTCTTCAAATCTCTTGATCACAGCCACACTGATCTCTTTGTTTTTGTACCTTAACACTGTTTCAAAGACGCCTTTCAAAGAAGAACAGAACACGCTAAGCTCATTGTCAAGCATGGATCACACATATCTCTAGCGCTAAATTACCAACTACCTATTTAATCTCTTCTGTCATTTTCACTAATGGCTACTTCTTGCATCTTCACATGTCTTTCAATCCTTTCATCTTCCTTGATTTTGTTCCCTCCTTCACCTATGTACGTAACTTTCTTTTCCTTTTCAGCTATATAGGTGATGAAAGTTATGCACCTGAAATATTGGATTTCTAATTTTCTCTTTAACCTTTGAATTTTATTTCTTGTTTTGAAAAGCATATAATCAATCTCGGTTTATGAAAGTTAGACATCACCATACAGCTTTTTCATTCCCCACGAAAATAAAGATTTTTTGATTACAATATTTTAGCTGTAGTGATTTTAATTTTCTTGTTTATGTGAACAATAACTCATCTTTTCTGTAATGTATAAAAGACTTGCAAGCTTTTAATTAGAAACACTACAAAACGCATAGAAAAGAAAAGGCATAAATTGCAAATACTTGTTGCCAAGATACTTTCCAGCCTGCACTTTCTTAATTAGCATTTTATTTTTAGTTTCAATTAATTTTTAAAAAATTCTTTATCTTTGTGTTCCTTGTATCATCCTTAGTGGAGAAACATTGTGTCTTGTTCAGAATTAAAAAGCCTCTTTGTTATACTTTATCTGGTGCCAAATACCAGTGTCATCTGCAACACAGAGAAGATGCTGGTCTTAGAGGCAAACCTTCAAAGAAAAAACATCTGAAACTGGCAAATGAAATGAAGATATTAAAATGGGCAAAGGAACACAGACATTGAACAGATGTCTGAAAATGCATATTATGACTAGCATCCGGTAATCATATTTTGCCTTTTGCACATAAAAATGTAGCAGGGCTACATAAACTGTCAGTCGTCTTTTTTTAGTATATAAAAGCGTTGTTTTTGTTTGACCTTTTCCATGTATAAAATATATACACCTGAAGAAGAGTTTCCCTGCTGCATTTGCAAGGAACCAGGCATGGCACTTGACCATTGAGGAGAAGGGGGCTCCTGTTTCTTCTAGGTTAAATACAGTATAAGTTAGGACCACATATTTCAAAAAGAAAATGGAAGCATCAAACAATTATGATTCATCATATTAAGCACTGCTATTATTGCATCAAAGGCATCCACTGGAGTCATCGGTGAGACTGTTTGGGTTCATACTATGAAATAGCACCGTTTGTATTGTGGTTTTCTCTCATTTCATCATTTGGGACTTGGCTGGCTTTCATCCATTTCTCAATCTCCAGAATCTCTGTTATTTCATTGGACTTTTTGTGTATATGAATGTTTGTTTGGCATTTTGTAAATTATATATGTTTTTTGGTTAAGACAAGGGAGGCTGGGACTGTGTCGATTTGTTTTTTTTTATTTGCATCTGCAGATAAGGATCAGGGAATATGGGGATGCATGTGTATTATATTTCAGCATTTTTCAATATATTCATTTTTTTCACATACTGAACCTTTTATCTTTGACCATCTTGTTTGTTTCTACCGTCAACTGGGGTACTTGAGTTGAGGGCGGGTAAGGAATGAAAGGGTAAGTACAGTTTGATATGGAAGAGTCCAGATTTCGGTCCGGCTCAGCCAGAGCAGGTGACTTGCTGCCTTCTGAGTGTGAGTGTGGTTGTTACAACATTGGTATTTGGTGTGTATCTAAGGAAGAAGGATATGTAAGGTGTTTGTTTCTCAAAGTACGTATTCTGATGTACTTCCTCTTCTTTGTTTGTCTTGGTTAGCTCCAGTTTGACGTCTTCTCTCAAGACAGTAATAGACACCTTTGTAAGAAATCTCTAATTTCTTGGCAATCTGTCACATGGAATGACCTTCACTCTGCAAAAAAAAACAAAAAAAACAATAGACTGACATGTTTGTTGAGAAAGCTGTTTCATTTTGGTCATTTTTGAACACAGAATGTAACTTTATGGATGCCAGCACCTTGTAATCCAAGTAAACAGAAAAACGGGTTTCAGTGATGATAGTGAAAATACAAAGGTTTTTCTAATAATCAATTAGCATATATATACATTAGTAATTAAAGATAAGCAATTACCATTATGAAACTGAAGAAATGGCTGGAGAAACTGGGGCTTTTCAGTCATATGCGAATATAGTGGGTCGGAAAATGACTGACTGACTGACTAATTTCAAGATGTACTTGATTAATTAAAAGAAAGATCAATTTCTATCTAAAACATGAAAAGTTCTGGGTGTATCCAGACATTTGACTGGTAGCATATATATACAGTATATATACAGTGTATACAGTGGATTCAGGAAATATTCAGACCCCTTCACATTATACACACTGTAATGTGTTGTGGATTTAATTTTAAGTGAATAAATCTACCATTTCTGCCATTCAATCTACACTCAATAAACCAAAACTGCAAAGTGAAAACATATTTTCAGAAAGATTTGAAACTTCATTAAAAATCAAACACCGAAATCTCTCATCCCTTTTGCCAGAAATTAGAGCTTTGAGTCTCCTTGGTTAGTCTAAACAAGCTCTGAACATCTTGATTTGGGCAGTTTATTGCATTTTTCCTGGCAAATCCTTCAAACTCCAATAAATTGGATGGGAGTCATCTGTAAACTGCCATTTTCACATCTCTCCACACGTGTTCTTTAATGTTTAAGTCTGGGCTTTGCCTGGATCATTCAAGGACATTTAGAGACTTTTTCCATAGCCACTCTAGCATTACATTGGCTGTATGCTTCATGTTACTGCTGCGCTGAAAGATGAACCGTCATCCTAGTCTGATGTCACATGTTTGCTTAACTGAAAGGGATGGTATTATTCAGGTGTTGAGCACTGCCTGGAGCTCTGACCAAATAGTTCCATTTTTGTCTCATCAGTCCAGAGAAAGTTTTTACTCATGCTGACAGAGTCCTTTAAATGTTGTTTGTCAGACTCCAAGTGGGAGTTTACAGCTTTTCTATAAATGGCTGATTGACAGAGTTTTCCTAAGATGGTTGTCCTTCTGATAAGTCCTCCGAATTTTGCAGAGGACTTCTGAAGCTCTGTTCAAGTGAGCATTGGGTCCTTGGTTGCCTTCTAAACCAAGGCCCTTCCTGCCTGGTTACTCATTTTGGGTGGACAGCCAACTCTAGGAAAAGTACTGGAGGTTCCAGACTTCTTCCATTTCATAATTATTGAAGGTACAGTGCTCCTATGAATAGTCCTTGTCATGATCTACGCTTCACCACAATGTGATCACGGAGGTCTACGGAAGAAGCATTACCAGTCACCAAAGGCAAAAACTACTAGACATAAAAACTATTTCTTTCCTACTTCAGTCACTACGGTCAAACACAAACAAATTTCTAAACTCCTCCTTACATGCTAAATTATGCTTATTTTGTAAGAACTTACTTGATATATTTCTGGGAGACAGTATAATTGTACATTATTATATTATTTTAATTTGTTTTTTTTTTGTGATGTATTTCGACTACTACTGTATAATTGTTTGTGATGGTGTCATGTATTGTATTTATCCTGTTATGTGTATGGATGTAACACTAAAAGAAATTCCTAGCTAATTTGATACCTGACAATTTGGAGGGCCAAAGCAAAGGGTCAGAACAATTAAGAGATTTCAGTTGTTGATATTTAACAACTTTGAAAACCTTTCTGAAAAGACATTTTCACTTTGTCCTTATGGTTTATCCAGTATAGACTGATTGGTAAAAATGGCAAATTTATGTATTTTAAATTGAATCTACAACAAAATAAAGTTTCTGAATCCAGACACATACACACATGCACACTCAGACATACTTGGGCACACACTTATGTATATATATTGCGATAGACGGCTAGCAACTCAGTCCAGTCAGAACGTTTCAGAATGGGAAGAGTGGAGAAGGGCAGCCTTTCCGGAACACTGCCTTCCCCAGGACACTAGGTGGCAGCTCACCTGGACGGTAAATGTACCCCGGATTCCCGCAGGGCATCATGGGACATTGAGTCCATTTTCTCAGCCCTGTTGGATGCCGTGGGTGCCGCCTGGGCGAGCTAATAAAGAACCTGGGGACTCCTACTTTTCTTACAACCCGGAAGTACTTCAGAGTCACAAGGACGGAAGCCCACAGTACTTCTGGGATGCTTAAGGAGGATGATGTGGCGTTTGACCTGGAAGAAGAGGAGAAACACTTCCGGGTCAAGGAATATACAATATAAAGGACTGTTCGAGACCCAGCAAGGAGAGCCAGAGTTGGGAGGTTGGGTGACAAAGCTGCTGGGAGTGTTGGATTATTGTTATTGATTATTGTTATTAGAGAATTGTGGCGAGTGTGGTGCTTTGTGCACTTTATTAAAGAAAATATTAAAAATCCTTCTTGGTGCTTTTACACGTGTAAAAGCGTCCACAATATATATATATATACACACACAATATTTATATGCACATATATTTACACACACACACGTAAGGTTTCTAAATTCTTTTGGGACTCCCCCCAACCGAAAGACACACCGAAAAGAGCGTCCCTAAGAGTGATCGCTGCATCTGTGGAAGACAGCCTATTAGTTGCCGGGGCAACCACAGGCTCCCAGCACTGTAGCGGCTCACAGCAAAAGCAAATCCAAGCCGACCACGTTCCTGCTATAAGTGCCTGTCGTTGATGAGTGATGCAAGGAACATTATAAATGTAGGCAACAGTATTACTTGGCCACAACCCTGCCTGATTGCTGTGTCTGTCTATAGAAGAGTAGTAGATCCTTCTACAATAAATAACCATGCTGTTCCTGTTTTAAGCTGAATAAAAATTGCTAAAATACTGAGACTTAGACTTATGTTTTGGGGTGCAAGACAGGGACTCATACTTCACTATATATATATATACTAGCAAAATACCCGCGCTTCGCAGCGGAGAAGTAGTGTGTTAAAGAAGCAATGAAAAAGAAAAGGAAACATTTTGAAAATAACGTAACATGATTGTCAATGTAATTGTTTTGTCACTGTTGTGAGTGATGAGTGTTGCTGTCATATATATATATATATATATATATATATATTTACACACACACACATAAACATATATATATACATATCTATACATATACACATATATATACACACACACATATATACATACATATATATAT
>JANRMT010062807.1:65761311-65793614 GCA_026402145.1 Polypterus bichir lapradei
AAAAGATATATTTTTTCGTACATCGAGCCCGCGTGCTAATGTGGTTTTGCCTGCATGCCTCAATAAGTGACCCTCCCCTCGCTCTTACTTTTTTACCGTTCATCTAATGAATACACTGAGTATGGCTTTACCAAAACAATCATTGATTGCGAATAAAGTATTCATTATTCGAGTATGTAGATCAGGGTATATATATATATATATATATACATATATATATACCCGCGTATCGCAGCGGAGACGTAGTGAGTGTGTTAAATAAGCTATGAAAAAGATTTGTTTCTTACTGCATCAATAAACAGCTCGTCTTCTTCTTTATCTGAGACCTGACACACTGCATGCACGGGTTTTTTTTTAACACTGTCTTCCTTTAGCGGGACATTCACTTTTTCCACCGTGTGCTTTGTTTCTGCAGTAGCTGTACTTATTACATACTTATCTTGTATGTATCAGACGTTTCATATTTTTTTGCTGCCTTTTCAATTGTGTAATTCGGTTTTTGTTCAGTGCTCTTCGGAACTGTTGCTTTTTGTCTGTGCACTGCGTCAGTTCACGTGAGCCGCTCGGTGTACATGCATCGAACTTTCCCAGCTGTGCTGTTGCCATGTCGTGCTATGTCCATGGCTGTATCTAATGCTACCGAAGTCCCGGTACTTAAAACTTTCTCTCGCAGTTTCGCTGAGTTTGTGCCAAACACCACCCTGACTATCTTATTTTCCTCTCCATAAGCACAGTCCTTCACCCGTGAATATTTACCCGTGGCAGTTTGCTATTGGATTGCCGCTGATGGACGGCCTTATATGGGCAGGCACTAAATTACAAACGCCAGCGGCAGCCTGTCTATGAACTTAATTTAAAGTGTAGGTTTACACTGTGCTTAGTTTCCGAAGTAGCAGAACTCATGAATATGGTTGTATATGTCACTCGCTCGCTTCTTATTGTTTCGCTGCCTTCTCAATTATATAATGCATGTTTTCTTCAGCGCTTTTTGGGGCTCTTCCTGGTTTTCTACGTACTGCGTGATTACGTGGGAGGCGTGATGATGTCAAACTCCGCCCCCACGGGTTTCAAGCTCATCTCCATTACAGTAAATGGAGAAAAACAGCTTCCAGTTATGACCATTACGCGTAGAATTTCGAAATGAAACCTGCCCAACTTTTGTAAGGAAGCTGTAAGGAATAAGCCTACCAAATTTCAGCCTTCTACATACACGGGAAGTTGGAGAATTAGTGATGAGACAGTCAGTCAGTCAGTCAGTCAGTCAGTCAGTCAGTCAGTCAGTGAGTGAGTGAGGGCTTTGCCTTTTATTAGTATAGATATATATATATATATATATATATATATATATATATATATATATATGATATTATGGATATATGTGAAGGTTTGGGATATAAGATTGGAAAACTCCTTTTAATATGTGTTGTTTGACAAAACAAAAAAAACTGAATCATCAGTCCAAAATATTTAATCCAATGATAGAAGTAGCTGTCACCATGGGAGATTGTCATTGCAAGCAGGGTACAGAATGAATACCAACTTTGTTAGGTTGTTACAATTCTTAAACAGGGAACAGACCAAAAGGGATGGTTCTTCTGGCATTGAGGAAGACATTACATCATGTGTCTGATGCTTTCTCCATCCTCCAGTTTAAGGAAACAAAGGCAAATGTTGTTATTGGTTGTGTTGCATTCAAATTCTACCCCATCATTTTTACCTCATCAGAAACACTGGCATGTCCCAGAGGCTTGTACGAGTGTCAATGTATATGTAAATAAACATATATACTGTATGTAAAATGATATAATTAAAACATGACAGATAAAGATTAATTATTCATTGAGATTTTGGAAGCAAAAAATGAGACAAGGTAAATTTCAAAGGTAAAGCTTCCTTTGTTTACCAGTATTTGGAAACTTCTCTGTTGCTCACATTAATGATTATGATCAAATCAGTTTTTTGCCCTAAGAAATAAAATTTTATACTGCAAGTTTGCTTTTCATCCAGAAATTATTTGAGTGTCACTTTTGTTTTGAGAGCGCTCCTTGTTAAATTTAATTACCATTTTAATTAAGTTTCTGACAACAACGAGAAAAATTATGTGTAGAGGATATAATTTATTGTAAAAGGTACAAAAATCTTTCATACAGTAATTGTGTGCTGCCATTCATGGTATTTTCTGTCTTGCCGAGATATGCTGAAATTATCTGTATTTTGGAGATAGAATATATTTTCAGTATAATCTTAACTTTTTGAGATTTCTTGATTTAGGCCATTATACAGTATATATAAAATATAGGACTGCTGTTAATAGAAAGATCAAAGCAGAAGGCAAAAAAGCTTTATTAAGGTATGTGGATGGCTTGTCACATGATAATTATCTCTATGGTTCTTTCTGCCTTTTATTAGGTCATCCTAAGTATGTTTTTTCCATCTTCACCATTTTCAAAACAGAATGCATGTAATCCCTCAGTAATGGTTTATTTACAAAAATGTGCTGGTTTAAAAAAATCTGACAGTAATAGTTACTACACTGGTAAAAGTTTGCAGAAACCTTTGTTTTTTAATTAAAAATGACAACTCAGCAATTGTAATTAAAGCTATAGTAAATTGTAAATCAGTATATCTGAAGGGCAGAGAATACATTTTTGTATTTAAGACATATTGAAATAGGATTAATTACAATGTGGCAGCACAACACTTATATCCCAGATTAATTGATGCCTGAGATGATTTATTTTAAAATGTTCTCCTTGTTTTAGCTTGGTCCTTTTCTAAATATGGTGCATTTCTCACCAAGTCCAAAAACATGATTTGTCAGCATCTGAGTGGTCTGCTGTTAGGCAGTTAGACAGCCAAATTCAATATGGCTAGTCTTACTGATTTTGTGATGGAGGAGCTGATGGTAAGCTTCAGAAGACTTGGAGGGGGTTCATGCTTCTATTGACATAAAATGGATTCTCAATAAAATGAGCAGCTTTAAATTCTTATGGGTCCACCTCAGTGGTGATTTTGTACGACCTCACAAACCACCTATCTTGTTGAGAAGGCTCAGCACAACATTCAGTTTGTTTAGAGGCTAAGAAGACTCAATCTGACAACCTCAAAGGCATGTAGTGTTGTTTTAAATGGTATATCATTCTATTACTTATACAATGGATACTATATGTGATAAATGATGCTTCAAAAAGTACCTTTAATATTGGTCCCACACGCTTAAGTAACAAAGTCTTCAACCCCTGGTCATCTGGGAAAAGATCCAGCAGCTTTCAGTTCCACTCCAGCATACTCTGATTTATTACTCTTGGGCCAAAAAATCAGTAACTCTGATGTACTGTAGTCTACTCGACCTGTGACTAACACTCTACCTGGCCATCAATTGGTTATCTCTACTGATTCAATGCTGTTGACCATTCTGCGCTTGTACTGATTGTAATTGTGAAGATTTCCGTCTTGCATATATTGTATGTTTATATTTTTAATTTCATATTTTGGTTTATTTATAATTTTATTGCAGATTTAGTAATCAGTCTTGTCTGTTGGCCAGTCATTTTCTAACCCAGGTCGTCTGGGTCTGCTGGAGACTATCCCAGCCATCATAGGGCGCAAGGCAGGAACAAACTCTGGACAGGGCACAAGTTCATTACAGAGCAAACACACACACACACCAACAAACCCCACAGTAGGAAAAATTTAGAATTGCCAATTCACCCAACCTGCATTTCCTTGGACTGTGAGAGGAAACCGGAGCACCTGGAAGAAACCCATGCAGACACAGGGAAAACATGCAAATTCCACACAGGCAGGTGCATTGACACAAAAACTGGTCTATTAACTGCGAGGCAGCAACACTACCACTATGCCACCATGCTGTCTTGTCTGTACTATGTCATTTTGAGAATTATATTGTCACTGCATTTTGATACTACCCTACCTGTGGAATGAGCAACAAATGCTTTTCATTGTAATGTACGGTATAATGACAATAAGTTGAATCAATCTGAGTTGCATTGATGTTAAATTTATACAGACAGTTCTGCCAAAGGTAGACCTTATATCAGTTTAAATACGTTCTAATGGTGGCTTTTCAAGATAAGGTGCAAAATCAGAATTATGTTACATAATTTCTGAAGATAATAATGTCGATGAAGGCAAGTAATTCTGAACTCTTCATTAAAGACACGAGCTTTAACAACCCCTCTACTTCTTCCTAATGTAGATTCCAAACTGATTCATCCATATTCTTCCATGATGCTATTGTGTACTTACACATGTATTAAACAATTTAATCACCACAATGACAATTTCATTTAGATAAAACAAACAGTCCGATTGATAACAAAAAATCCGAAGTTAAACCCACTGCAGTGTTGCAGCCATGGTCAGAGGCCGACTCTTATTTAAATATTTAAAGATCCAGCACCCATACCTCAAGTCTCTCTTCCTCTGGGATGTAAATTTGGGCCTGTAAAGAGTGAAAAACAAACTTCTTAACAAATCTAGTTAAAGTAGGGCTTCTTTGGTATGAGCAGGGGTTTTTTTGTTGTGGGTGTGCTCTTATCACTCTCCCTTGCAGATCCTTTACCATTCACCAAAAACGTTCACTCACACTGGTGATATGACCAGTCGGGAGTTTGTGCAGTATCAATATAATGTACTTGTTTTGTACAGAGAACATTAAGTCAACCTTTTTAGTCAATCAATCCAAGAGTGAGATGTCTATTTAGGCTCTTGATCATTTACACTGGCTTCTCATCCACAGCTGGCTTCTTGTCTTGTGCCTGCTCTTTTCTTTTGCCTGTTCAAATCTAAGAAAATGGATAGAAGAATAGTAAATAGCAAGCAATACCAGTTTACCAAAAACATTAAAAAAATATGCTATTAAAAGAAAAATATTACTTCTTGAGGAACAGATCTATCCAGCTAAAAAATACAAGTTTTTAGAAGCAATGAAAAATTCTATGGATTTTGGTGTTGTGCATCTGCTGGGAGCTTATTATTCAGCACATCACACAAATTAATTTTAGGTTGCATTAATCCTCCTGCAGATTGTTATTTTCAAAACACAGAAGGCCAGTGTGTATGTATTAGGCACTTAATATTTAATAGATAATGTAATGGCCTATTCTCATTGCAAATGGCTATTTTTTAAGTACATTAAGACAGAAATAATTACCATGTTTACTTGAATTGTTTGTGTCAGCATATTTGTCATAAATAATGTTTCTTTCACCACTTTACACTTATATAAATACATTTTTAAAAGGAACTGAAACCAGGACCCTGACTTGGATTAAGGGTACCAGGGTACCAGTTCATCAACCAGTTGCTTGGCACACATACACACACACACACACAGTTGCCATTCACCTAAACTTACATAGCTCTGGGCATTATCTGCACCATGCTTCTCTAATTTATATTCAAGTGGCCACAGCCCATCATGGTAGCATAAGGCAAAGGCAGGAAACAACGATAGACACAGTACCAGTTCACTGCCAGGCACACTCAGGCAAATAGTCCCACCGGACCAGTTTTGAGTAGTCAATAAATCTAGTCTGATTTTTTATATATTTGTGAAACACAATTTATTGGTGGCTTAAAAGCTTGAAATGTGATGGTATCTGTAGTGATAGGCTAGGTAAGTCTTAAGAACATTTTTTCCTTGTTACTATTCCATTGTACCCAATTTAGAGCGTCCTGGTTTCTAGGTGGCCATTTGATTAGTTGGGTGCTATACAGACAGGTGCCTTCAAACTGTAACCACACACTGTACTTTATCAATAAACTAGCAAAATACCCGCGCTTCGCAGCGGCGAAGTACTGCATTAAAATTTTTATTAAGAAGAAAATTTTACCTTTTTAAACTGAGGGAAAATATGCCAATAATTATTTGTTAAGGATCTCTTTGTATACCACGTTGTCATTTCGGCCCTCCGGTTGTAACATGACCAAGCTGTGCGCTGAGCTTACTCTTGGGCATGCAACTTACAGTTGGCCATGTGAACAGTAATCTTGTCTCAAATCTCACAGCTTGGATTGCTGCTGTCATAATCAGTTTGAGGTTCATGGTTTGTTTCAATTACGACAGTATTTGCAGGACTTGTGTTGAAGTGACATTCGGCATCTGTCAGCGTTGTAAGCTTACAACCGGTTTCATCGATAACTTCACATCCAGCTTTTGAGAGTTTCAACATTCATAAACATCAAAGTGTCCACTACTGGAATCGTCACCTGTGAATGTAAGATGTTTAAGAGGCATTGGCGGTTGTCGAAAGGTGTAAAATATTTGGCCATTTCGGTACACTTGAAAGCACCAACCGAACAATTCAGTGGCAGCCATCAACTCACATGCAGAACCATAGATGAAGGGCTTAAGCATTTCACTCTTATAGTGCCCCTGTGTAGTATAATTATCTCCTGTACCATCATCAGTCCACACCTTGAACCTGTCCCAGTCATTCAATACATAAGACACAATGTTCTTCCGGATATCAAGAGTGAGCCTGATATGGCCGTGCAATATGTAACACAGAGAATGGAAAAGGTAGGTGCCATCTCCGGGCATGGAAACCACTCGGTAAGTGACAGTTCTTTGATCGATGGTGATTACCTCGATAGACATGGTAATGGGGGTTGGAATGATGAAGGAAATGGGTACCTGAGTAATGTAAAGTAAGTGTAAAATACCTATACAATAACTATAATTGTAATAAACAAACAATAAAACAGCGGAAAAGCCGTGGATTAAACAAAAAGGCTGTAGTTATCAGCAGGGTGACGTGAATCCCGTGGCGAAGCAAGAGAATTTCGAAATGAAACCTGCTTAACTTTTGTAAGTAAGCTGTAAGGAATGAGCCTGCCAAATTTCAGCCTTCTACCTATACGGGAAGTTGGAGAATTAGTGATGGTGGAAAATTCAATATGGTGGTTGACAGTGGCGTCATTCCACCGAAATAAGTACGTACATTGGTTTTGGTTAGCTCAGGGAAGCCACTTACCAAATTTCGTGAAGATGGGGCCGTAAATAAGAAAGTTCAACATGGCGGACGTTGTTGACCGTTATGACCGTTATGCGTAGAATTTCGAAATGAAACCTGCTTAACTTTTGTAAGTAAGCTGTAAGGAATGGGCCTGCCAAATTTCAGCCTTCTACCTACACGGGAAGTTTGAGAATTAGTGATGTTGGAAAGTTCAATATGGTGACTGACAGTGGCGTCATACCACCGAAATAAGTATTTACATTGGTTTCGGTTAGCGCAGGGAAACTGCCTACCAAATTTCGTGAAGACGGGGCCATGAATAAGAAAGTTCAATATGGCGGACATTGTTGATCGTTATGACCATTACGCTTAGAATTTCGAAATGAAACCTACTTAACTTTTGTAAGTAAGCTGTAAGGAATGGGACTACCAAATTTCAGCCTTCTACCTACACGGGAAGTTGGAGAATTAGTGACGTTTGGAAAATTCAATATGGCGGCCGACAGTGGCGTCATACCATCGAAATAAGTACATACATCAGTCTCGGTTAGCGCAGGGAAGTCACTTACCAAATTTCGTGAAGATGGGGTCAGCCTTCTACCTACACGGGAAGTTTGAAAATTGGTGACGTTGGAAAGTTCAATATGGCGGCCGACAGTGGCGTCATACCATCGAAATAAGTACATACATCGGTTTCGGTTAGCGCAGGGAAGCCGCCTACCAAATTTCGTGAAGATGGGGCCATAAATAAGAAAGTTCAACATGGCGGACGTTGTCGACCATTATCGACCGTTATGACCGTTACGTGTAGAATTTCGAAATGAAACCTGCTTAACTTTTGTAAGTAAGCTGTAAGGAATGAGCCTGCCAAATTTCAGCTTTCTACCTACATAGGAAGTTGGAGAATTAGTGATGAGTCAGTCAGTCAGTCAGTCAATGAGGGCTTTGCCTTTTATTATTATAGATCAATCTAATTATTTTTAAGCACCATTGAGAATGTCTTTGCTTTCTTAAGCAAACAGGATTAAACTACTATAAAATTAGGATGGAAACATTGCAATTATGAAATTAAAATTAAACAGATTATATGGTGAATTGATAAAGCTAATAAGAGGTAGAAGTTATAGTCAGCACACAGTGGTTGCCACTTTGTACTCACAGTAAATTAAAGGTGTATGTCGGGGGGGGGGGGGGGGGGGTGTCATTTAAGAAGCTGTAAATTAAGAAATGACACAGAAAAGCAGATGAAAAAGGTGGGCCTTTTCCACAATTCTAGCATTCAAATTGACAGTCCCTTACAAACAGACCTACAGAATTACTCCATGAGGGGTGATAAAAAGTGCCATATGACAACAATCCATTGAATCCAGAAATTGGATACAGAAAAGGGTGACAAGCCATCTAGTGTGATCCTACAGAACTACCATTATGGGACACTGGCCTCTGAGTGTATGTGCTCTGTGCCGGGAGACTGGCTTTTATTTGCATGTAATGCCAATAAGATCAATGATATTGTCCAGCTTTTAGAGAAAATGAATGTATGATTAATATAAAGATAAGCAGGATGATATTATGTTTGTATTGCATATTATACAGTTAGTTGCAGAATTTCTGAGCAAAAAATAATTCAATACAGAGTAACATAACAAAACATTCTCAAACCAGCTTAATCCAATTCGGCATCACTGGGGCCAGAACCTAATTTAGCAGTGCTGGGCACAAAGCATTACGCACCTTGGACAGAATACCAGGCCATTGTGGGGTCTGCTCAAACTGGAGCTCCTCTTTATACTTGCAGCTGTTAATGGAATTTGTTCCTCATTTACATGATTTGTTTCAAAATTTGTGCTCAGATTTTGCCATGTTAATAAGGGTAGATCGCCAGAATGTTTAATAGGCTCGAATGACAAAAGTACTCCCTCTGTCGTTCTTTCTTATTTACTTTATTTTTTTTCTATTTAAATTTTCCTTCATTAAGTTACAATGTCAGGTTTTTCTTTTGGCTCAATTATACAGCATTTGCTAAAGGTTTCTCAGATGCAAAGGTAATACACCAAATACTCAGCAAATATACTTAAGGGTTTACACATTCATAGTTATCAACCAAACAATTCTATTTTTTTCCAGTTTTTGATAACAATAAAGTAGAGGACCAAAATAAATGTGAATTTTACTGTTTTATTTCTTTACCCTGTGTAGATTATTAAAACATATACACTTATCCATGACTTGTGTCAAAAGAATAAAACAAAATCTTCCAAAATCAGTACAGTGTATCCAAACATTCTTTTGGTAGTTTCATCCTGTCAAGTTTAGCATCCATAAATTGGCGAGAGAGGGGGTCTTCAGCCATACGTGGGTTTCTGTCCACTTTTTGCTTTATTCCTTTTTAAGAATACTTTATGTCACTCTTGGTCTATTTAACCCTGTTTTTCTAAGTTGGCACTTTCAGCTTTCTTTTCCTACAATATACATCATCTCTGTCTGTGTGTGTAAGTGTATCTAGCAGGCTTCTCTGTCTCTCACTTTAGAAACATCCTGAAAGTATATCTTCCTTTAATGAAAGTAGTTTTCTATATGTATTTAAATGTGTATATACAGCATGTACGGTTTATTTATTTTAGTTTTTTTTATTAATTCTAGTGGGTTACAAAACAGAAAAAAATATACTTTTTTATTTTATTTCTCACCCAATTTTATTTTTTATCTTTTTCTCCATCTTGTTAGCTTATTAAGTTGATCTAAGGAACGTACTTGGGAAATTTAAAGCCTTACTGGCCTCAGTGTGCCAAAGAAGTCTGCCATCCAATTATTAATGAAACTCAACAATGCCTGGTTTCCCAGATAGGGCTCTTTCAGGTTAGTATAACAATAAGCATGAGGTGCTGGTATTTTCTCCTGTTCAGAGCCTACAATTGAGGCAGGAAACAGAAAAATATACAAAAATTAGCCAAAAAAATAAAAACAAAGCAACATTTTAATTCAATAAGGGCTTATCTAATAATAATAACAGACAACACTATAACTTCATAAGGACAGGTCTAATAATAATAAATCAACAACATTTTTATGATTTCTGGCAGAAATCTTTTCAAAAAGCTGCATCTCGCAAACCTAGACATGGCACATGTGGCATACTCAAGAGGTAACAGTAAGAAAACTCTTTTTGTGTCCCTATTGTAAATAAAAATGTAGTTCTCCAGGAAATACTTCACTAACATCCATTGTTTGACACAATAAATATCTTCCATTTGCTATGACCATGTTCTGGGGAGTAAGTGTAAGACTTTGGTGTATGTGCGTATCAGAACACCATGGTAGGGGCATTGCTTATTAGGGGCTTAGCTCCCGCTCTAGTTGGGTCATTCATGGGTTCTCTTGCAGTCGAAGAGTAGTAAGATTGGGGGTGGATATTATGCATTTGTTTTTGTGCAATCATCCATGCATATTAGAAGACAGAAAGGGCTGAAGGGGGGCTGGGCTCTTGAAGATCTAGGGCTGTACCCCTGAGATCATTAGACAGATTGGGGGGCTCATAGATCAGGGGCTGGATGCATGAGATCAGGTGCTAAAGCCCCAAACACTCCTGAATGATGCCTCTGCTTCATGGGCCATGTTTCCTGAAGTCCAGTGCTAAAATGTTAAAACGGCTGCCATTATATTTTAAATGGATTTTTAAATATTATTGCAAAGGCCTGTAACTTGTGCAAAGGATTTAAGTACCTTAGACATTTACACAGCAATTGTATATTTACTGGACTGGAAAGTCTGAGAATGTTACTGTTTCAGCAATACAGGGGATAGTGGTCGGCTACTATAGGAAAGTAAGGGATTCTGAGATTGAAATATCTTTAAATGAAATGTGCTGCTGTATGGTGAATAATACTTTTGTGGACATTAGTTATTAGTGCTGAGGTGCTAGTGATAGTTCATAAAAATAAAATGGAAGGGGGAATCAGTACAACAATGTATACCTTCAGTTATATGACCCTGTTTAATCGAAGTGCTCAGCTTCCTCTTACATTCATTGCTGCAAAAAGAACTCCACAGTTTTATATCACAATGTTCTTGCACAAAAGACAAGAGGAAAAACTTTCTCTAAGCTACTGATTTGCAAAAATGATACTGTTATTCAAATTCTGATGCATTTATTCTGTTTTAGATGTCATTTACAATACAGTTTGATCCTTTATTGAAGTTCCTTTCTAGTTTATAATGGGCATAGTAGCAGCTATATATGAATAGTCTCTAGAATAAAAACCTGCTCTCCATTTTGATAGTCAATATTAATTTAATTACAAAACAGTAGACTATATCTAAATAAGCAATACATGCATCATTATATGGACAAATGTATGTGGGCACCTCCTCAAAATTATTGAGTTCAGGTGTCTCAGCCACACCCATTGTTTCCAGCTACATAAAATCAAGCACATAGCCATTGTGATGGGTGGCCATGGCCACTAGCTGACCGGGACGCCAACACAGTGGAAACACCAGGGGAGAGGGCACTGGTGAGGAAATACCTCCCCTTGGACACTAGAGGGCAGCCCTCCTGGGTGGCTGTGACACCATGGATTCCCGCAGGGCATGTCGGGAGCTGGAGTTTGGTGAAGCCCTGTTGGGTTCCATTGGGGTCGCCAGTGGGAGCTGAAAAGCCCTATAGAGGACCTCCAGCACACCTGGGAGTGATTCCAGGTAATACTGATGAGCCACCTGGAACACTGCCAGGAACTGAATAAGAGGAGTGGAGGCAGATGGACTGGTGGCAAGAAGGGACTGTATATAAATGTGTTGCGGTGTTGGTAATGTGTGCACGTTTTGCTGTAAATAAATACGGGTGTTGAGTTGAACCTGCGTCCTGCCTGTGTAAGTCCAGGTTAGGGTGGCTGTACACCCCCTGGTGGCGTCACACCATGCATTCTCCATTGACAAATATTAGCAGCACAAGAGCTCAATGACTTTAAATGTGGCACTCTTATAGGATGCCATATTTGCCACAAGTTAGTATGTGAAATGTGTGCTTTGCTAGGATCTGCCCCACTCAACTGTAAGTGTCACTGTTGTGAAATGGAAGCATCTAGGAACAAGAAAAGCTCAGCCAAGGAGTGGCAGACCTCATAAACACACAGAGAGGGATTGCTAACTGCATAGTGCATAGTACATAAAAATCGTCTATCATTTGTTGCATCACTCTCAACAGAGAACATCAGTACAAGAACTGTGTGTTGGTTCTTCAGGAAATGGGTTTCCATGGCCATGCAGCTGTACACAAGTCTAAGATGAGTATGCCCAATGCCAATGATTGGCTGAAGCAGTGTTAAGCACTCTGCCAGCAGTGGGAATGTGTTCTCTGGAGTGATGAATCACACTTCACTATCTGGCAATCTAACAGATGAATCTGGGTTTGGCAGATGCCAGGAGAACACTTCCTTTTAGACTGCATAGTGCCAACTGTAAAGTTTGGTGGAGGAGAGATACTGGTCTGGTGCTGTTTATTTTTGTGCAAGGTCCTTTGGTTCCAGTGAAAGGTACTGTTAATACTACAGCATACAAAGTCATTTTGGATATCTGTACAGTTCAAACTTTGTGGGTTTGGGGAAGGCCATTTTTGTTCCAGCATTTGTGTGCCCTTGTGCATAAAGCCAGGTCTGTAAATATATGAAGGAACTCAAATGGCCTGCACACAGTCCTGACCTTGACCCTACTGAACATCTTTATAATGAACTAGAAAGATGATTGCAGTCCAGGTCTTCTTGTCCATCATCAGTACCTGACCTCACAAATGCTCTTTTGGTTGAATGGGCACAAATTCCCACAGACACACTACAGAATATTGTGGAAGGCCTTCCCAGAAGAGTAGACGCTGTTATATCAACAAAGCAAGGGCCAGCTACATATTAAAGTCTATGGTTTTGGAATTTGATGTCTAAAAAGATCATATAAGGTGTGATGGTCAGATGTCAACAAACGTTTGACCATACAGTGTGTAAAAAACAGTTAATTAAGTATTCTCTATTTGTCTTTTTTCTTCTTTATAAAAGATTTGCAGTACTAATAATATTTTTCTTATCATACGATAAAACACACCTTTAATTAGCTATATGTCATATTACTGAAGCTTATGCCTGGTTGAGTAATGTATCTAGATGGAATGCAGTACTATATCAAAAAGTATCTTCTTCACTTAAACATTGAATTAGTAAAAAGATTTTTCAAATGTAGTTATACATACAACCATAAAACTTAAGCCAACGTTTAAAGACTTGAAAAATCTTTACTGAAACATTTTTTACATTCCACTCCATGTGCCTTTTTGACCTTGACAGTTCAAAACCTCAGCTGTATTTTACGATTTGTTTTATTAAAACAGAAGTTAAACAAGATCTTTTCAAGATCAAAGGCTTAAGAGACAATGTCTGACATATCTGATGTTATTTTCAGTTGAGAGCTTTGAGCTACTATTAATGTTACTAAATTTACAATGCAAAAGGAAATTGAAGCAAATATTGAAAAGTAGTGCTATCAGGATGTGGAAGCTGTAAATCAATTAAATGTTATATTTAACAATAACCAATACATTATTATAAAATTTTCAGAACTTTTTCTTCTATAATATACATGCTAATTATACAGACCAGGAAAAGACGAGTTTGGTAATGTATATTTATTTTGTAATCATTGTCTTAACTGATGTGTAGTTATGGTTTGTGATGTAGCTGTAGACAGAGATGACAACTTGCTCCTGGGTTGTATTGCTCTGTTGATTTTTATCGCTATTCTTGTACTTAGAGCTATGTTCCTTAATCCAATTCAATTCATTTTATCCTTTTTAAAGTGCTCTTCACTGAGTACAGATGGAGAACACTATAATAAGTTAAAATACAATATTAATGACAAATAACATAATGTACAAACACAACAATTAAAATTCACAGTAAACATAAGGTAAAACAGTGTAATTTCAAACTTATTAACAAAAATGGATCCTAAAAAATAAATGTCCATTGATATTATTTTGGACAATTGACAGTAGAGAAGAGACAGTTAGTCTGGAGAAAATAAAACTATGGAGGGGTGGTCAGACACAATCATAGGTCTGGAGACCTGGCGCCA
This sequence comes from Polypterus bichir lapradei, assembly GCA_026402145.1. NCBI lineage: Eukaryota > Metazoa > Chordata > Cladistia > Polypteriformes > Polypteridae > Polypterus > Polypterus bichir. The sequence goes on from JANRMT010062807.1 coordinate 65,775,411, forward strand.
ACTGACTGCCAAACCTCTACTGGGCATTCCACAGCATTATGTACGATTGTATTGGGGAATCTGATAAGAAGACAAAATTGCTTCAGCATTGAATTCCTAAGCTCCCAGTTTTTTTGAGGTCTTTCTCGTGAACAGGAGATCACCTTGGGATTACAGCAGTGGCACCAAATACTACAGCAAGATACCAAAAAGAGAAAAGAGAAGAGTCAGTAACAGTTCTTAATACTGCAGTACTTACACTTTTCTTCAAATGACTAACAAGCAGAAGAAATTCAAGAAGCTTAGCTAATCATCAGCTCTAATGTACTGTATATGCCAGACTAAAGTAGTGAGTCTTCAGTCTGGAAATAGTGAAAAAGAGACAGCACCTCTTAACACAGTCAGTCAACTTACAACACAACTTTGAAGTTCTGTGGCTAAAAACTCAACCTCCCTCTGTTGTTTGATTAATCGTTGGAATCTTTAGTAGACATGAATCTTGAGATCATAATGCACACTCTGTTTGAACTGTTTGTATTGATAAGTTCAGATAAGCAAGTAGGGCCTAGGCCATTTAAAGTTTTACATAATATTAATAATAATTATATTAATACTGTAGAGACCCTTATAAGAACCACACAGGACACCAGGTACGCTTTTGGTGGATGCCAGAGCACCTTACTTTATTACTGTGGTTTTCCTCTTGTCAGCCCAATGTGAAAGTCCTAGACACACCATAAGAATAAGAAAATCACAAGCGCCTACAGACTCACTCACTGCTCTAGCTGGCACTGCTTTCCTTTCTATTTCTCACTATTCTGCCTCTGCTATCCTCCTGAATCTCCCTCACTCCTCAGCTACTCGTTCTTTTTGTTCCCTAGGCTCCACCACGTCTCCTTTGCCATTCATTTTGACCTGTATCTCACAGGCTGCACTTCCAGATGCTTCCTTTCTGCTCCTGCTATGGGTGCATGGGGTGGAGAAGTCCAGTTAGATTGTATTCATATAACACATTTCCAAGAAAAAGGGTTTTGAAATCAGCCTTAAGTTTAACTGGAAGCCAGTATAAAGACTTAAGAACTACAATTATATGGTCATACTGTCTAGTTCTATATAGTAATGATTCTTGCAGCAAACCTTTAAGTTAACTAAAGGCTGCATAAACAATGTTCTTGAACAGCCTGTAAATAGCACAATGTAATAGTCAATCCTACTAGAAATAAATGCATTCATTAACTTCAGTAGCCTCAACATTTAAAAACATGTTTTCAATAGCATTGTAATGTATGTGTTCTGAGTCTTCTTCTTCTTTCGGCTGCTCCCGTTAGGGGTTGCCACAGCAGATCATCTTCTTCCATATTTTTCTGTCCTCTGCATCTTGTTCTGTTAAATGTACTGTATGTGTTCTGAGTACAAACAGATAATGCCTAAGTGTGTGCTGATTAAATTAATGTAATGTTTAGAAGTACTCAGTTAAAAAGTGATAGGACATTTTTTTGTCCAGTATCATTCTCCCCAGTGTATAGCATTTTTTGGATTTCTATATTAAATGACAAGTAGTTTCATCCAACCACTCTTTTAATTCACTGACAATTTATTAAGGACTCTATGGAGGAAACATCATTTGTTAGAAAAGAAAGAGAGCTGAGTAAGGAACTTCCTTTGAATTAACTAAGTTTTAAGAAAAGACGTTATCCTTCATTTAGCGTATTTCTTCTTCCAATTGCACACATTACCCGCTGCCAGTAGTCCATTATTTTAATTTTTGTTTTAATTAGTTTGTGAATGTAAATGCATGCATTTTCTAAATCTGCTTATTCTCCTCCCACGGTTTTTTAAGTCACCAGATCACATTTACCTAAATGATTTATTAGTTTGCACTAGACTACCATTATAGTTTTTCTCTAAATAAGTGCCACCTTGTTTCGTCCATAAACATAATTTCCATTTAATTCTTCTAGCCCAGTGGTTCTTAAATTCTGTCCTGTGTCTGCAGGGATTTTACAATCGGTGAGCCATTTTGCCTCTAACTGATCTTGTTTTTTTAATTAGGTCTTAGTGTTATTTCTTCTTCTTCTTATTTTACAGTCAAAAAAATCATAGTAACGTCAAGTTAACATTGAAAGGAAATTTGTAAATGTTAGTATTTTTGACATCACTTTAAATGTTTAACTTTCTTCTTTTGTTTTCTATTAATTTATCTTTTGTTGTAGCCTCTGCTTCCTTAATTTTATAATATAAAACAGAAAATTAACAAGGAGCAGAGCAGTCATCTGGGCAAGCGGCACTGAATGCTGAAAGACTATAGTTAATTCAGTGTCACACCCACTTATAAAGTCATTAGTAAATAATGGCTATAAATAAATAATGAAATATAAATAATGGCTATAAATAAATAATAAAAACACCTGAAAGAGTGGAATGAAAATCATAATGATGGTTTAAATCTGCAGGATATAAATACTAAAATTATCCCAATGCAACATATATTAATGCTTGCTAAATACCTTTTAAAATTTAGAAAATCCAGCCTTGTAATTTTTGGATTTATACTAAATCAGAGAAATTGGGAAACAATAGCTTGGTAAATTAGGGCAGGAGTTCATTTTAAAGCAGAACTGATGGGAACAAAAACCTGCCACAGAGGGCATCCAGGACTGAACTTGAGAACTACTGCCCATGATTCACACAATAATCCAGTTTGTGCTATTTACATTTTTTTTTCTTGATTTAGGACTCCATGCAGCCTTCTCTAATAATGAGGGCCCTAGACTAATTTAAAGAACTTAAAGATACAAAAATCATTCTGCTACAAAATTGCTATGTTGCACTCTCACATTTGGTATTTGGTACATTGTATTAATCCCTTAGGAGAAATATATGTTGTCTTTCCAAAAATTAAACATGTTGTAATGTCAGACCTACAGTAGGTATGGACAAACACTGCAGTGTTTTTCTCCCAATAGACAGACCATATGATGGGAAACATGCTGGCATTAGCAATTCTGGTGGTTATGCCAATGCAAATGAAGCATTGTTAAGTAGGGGCTTTAGGTTTTGTATTAATGGAAGAAGCCCTGGAAACCTTGGAAGTACATTTAGAAATGATGGAAAGTGTGTTTCTTGGTGAGAGAAGTGACATGTTCCACTAGAATGTTAATGTGGAGTTAAGTAGGACCTCCTGTTAAATAGACGGAGACTGTTAGGGAGCAATAGTTGGAGTTCCACAAGCAACACCGCATAAATACCTCAAGGGAAATTGAATTAGGTGAAAAATAGTGGGGAATGACTATATAATGACAGGAATCGATCAGTCAAGCGAATTATGGTAGGGATTCTCATTTTGAATAAAGACTATGGAAAATGTTCATATACATTGCTCCATGGTACATATTATAATGAATACGGCTTTGCAGGGCTCCCTGACTCTTTAAGTGTAGAGTGGTGTTCAGGGGCCTCATGTATAAACGGTGCGTATGCACTGTGGTACATGGCCGGCTGTTCATCCCGGCCAATACCCCCAGGCCGCCAGATGGAGCCCTCCTTGCAGCATAGAGGTGCCCCGAATGCCAGCAGGGAATTATGGACAATGGACTTTTAATGCACAGCCCTGCTGGATACCATGGGGGCCACCAGGAGTCGCTGTAGGGAGGCCCAGAGACTATTTGCCTTACACCCAGGAAGTACGTCAGAGTCACGTGGACAAAGGGAACGATGTGCTTCCTGGGTGAAGAAAAAGGATTTTTATATGACCCGGAAGTGTTCCAGGTCACATGGACAGAGAGGGTGAAACGCTTCCGGGTCAAGGAGTATAAAGGACTGTGGGAAATCCCAGCCGGACGAGCTAAGTTGGGAGGCAGGGTGGCTAAGCGTCTGGGAGAGGAGGATTGTGATTTTGAATTATTGTATTGTTTATTGAAGAATTGTGGAGAGGAGCGTGCTTTGTGCACTTTATTATTATAATAAATATTCATCTTTTGGATTTTTACCTGGTTTCTGACGTGTGGTCTGAGGGTATAAGGGAGCGAGAAAGCCCTAATCTGTCACAGCACAAAAATGTTGCGTACAAATGTTTCCACGCTCAAATCGCAATGTATAAAACCTAAACTTGGCGTAAAACCACGCACATTTTCACGGTAGCTCCAACCCTGGCATACGCAAGTTCTCCACTCAGTTTTGCAAACTGGTGGCACCCAGCATCAAAGCAGTGCTACTGTTCCTGTGTGGTTACCCTTTCTTTTTTAGATCCACGTCCCTGACACGGCTTTATCATATACACTGAAACTAACTGCATATTGTTTATTAGTTTAAAGCATCTGATTGTAATTAACCTGCAACAATATAATGGTCCACAGAATGGTCAAACTATTCTAAAAACAATAGCTGCTTTAGCGTTGTTACTCTCGCTGCACCTTCTTTTTCTTCTTTCAGCTGCGTCTGTTAGGGGTTGCCACAACAGATCACCTTTTTCCATATTTCTCTCACTGTACCACTCGGAGTATTTACATCACTATATCTAATTGGGGAATCACAGATCTACAGCAGCTGATCGGAAAAAAAATTATCAATATACAGCATCAAGCACACGCTGCCTCAGCCATGCTGTCTATTGAACTGCTCTCACACTGCAAACGCTTCAAAGCCTTTCCTGTATGGACCTCGCGGTTCAGAAACAGATTCATCCCAAGAACTATAAACGCACTCAATCAGTCCATCAAGTGCTCCTTGTAGAACTGTTAATTACCTCACTGTAAACTTGCACTACATTTATAATATTGCACAACCTGAGCCACTTTATAAAGCGTGTATTTACATATGATGACGATATCATTTTTAAGATGAAAGGCAGCAAAATATGTTTATCATATTATGCAGATAAAACTTTAACTTAATTTAAATAATCTATATTGTTAATAATTAAACATGTGAGGACACGGTGCCGCAGTGCTAGTGAGGAGCTGGCGCTCCGTTCACGTATTGTTCCTGCCTCGCGCTGTATTCTTGCTGGTGCTGGAGCGACACTGGAAGGATAGATGGATAGAATAATTAAATACGTACTACGAAGATATTTCAATGTTCCTTAAAAGTTTTAAAGAATCTACGTTTTAAACTTACAGATGGCTTAACGTCTATTACAGAGCTGATTGTGTGGCGATTGGGTATTTGGAAAAGGAAAAGTGAGGACAGGAATTGTGGGCTAGTACGTTTGAAAGAGACAGTACTGCTACAATAAAGTATTTCATTGAAGGTTGCTCATGGAGCAGCAAGCATCTTGCATGAGACATGAACAATCACTGCACCACCGTGTTCCCATGTTTAATAACATGCTTTAACTCCTATCATCATTAAAATGATATCACGTATACATCTCAGTATTTTATTCAGGGAGCTGTAATATTATGAATGTAATGGATTCAGTGTCCTGTCGGAGGAAGAGAAAGCCCAGAAGCACATAGTGATTTACACACATACAGCTCATAGAATATCAAATACAAAATAAAGCATTTAACGTGCTACTTTAGTTACGATGAGATTTGAGAAACTAGTAAATTAAACAATTTTAAGATAAAGTATATGATGTTCTACTTTAATGACAAAATAAACTATGTGATTAAAGTGGAAATTTCAAAATTAAAGTTGACATTTCAAGTTTTTTTCCCCACTGTGTGCCTATTATTTTTCTCTGTACCCTAATAAGCTTTCATATGACACTCAGACGGTGGGCTACGACTTGCCTTTTCATGCCAACTTTGATATCTGACAACTTCTTTTTTATTTTGGGCACTGTGCAACTTTGTGAACTTGAGCTTTCGAGTTTCTCTGATACACTATGTCACTTGATCAACTTCCTTTTGTTGTTTATACCACTGTTTAAACCAACAAATAGTATTCTTCTATTTTCCCTCGTGCTTTTGCCATTTTCTTTTCACAGAAGGCTGAGCTTAAGGGCTATTTATATTGATTTGCATATTCAAAGAGGCGTAATTCTGGGAGGTGTTGGGGCAGGACAGCAGGCGCGTGCACATGTGTTACTTTTCATGCTGACCGGGATTTATGTAGCGGAAGAACGTGGAAGTTAGTGTTCACACAGATTTATACATCTGGATTTTTTATGCATACGAACATTTCCACTTTTGTGCTTACACCATGTTTTAGTGTGAGTTCTACACACAGCGTTATACATGAGGCCCCAGAACTGCAGAGACAACTATGTTTGCCAAAGTGAGTTCTGGATGGATTGGTTGTAGAGTTGCAGAGGACAATCCCAATCCCACAAAGTACAGTGAACCTGCAAATGATTTCAGCATGGAGCTTAAAAGATCCTTCTGGTCATAATACCTGGAGCTTGGTGAAAGTTGGATAGACCAGAGATGGAGGAGCACTTAGTGTAGTATATAGTTGGATTGAGATCTAGGTATTTATTAGGTTAATATATTGTAGTTCCTCCATATTTCGAACCTCCTTGTCTGTTTAGTGTATGAGGAGAACAAGCATGCTTGGGCGGAAGATGGTTCATTACCCAGATGGGAGTCCAGTACAATAACGCAGATGATTTGGCCAGCGGGACATCGAAATTAATTTGTACCTGGCCAGAATGTCTTAAGAAACAGACTGAGGCGAATCAAGGATTGGTTCCATCCCTCTTACACTGGGTGGCAGTGGTCCTAATATGGTAACCCATTGGGTGCTTGGGAATTGGAGTCCGGAATGGCAACCGTGTCGGGGTCCCTGGGTGCTGATAGTGGGTGCTATAAGGGGAGGACCTCCTTACTTTCTGTAAGGAAGTGCTTCTAGGAAGACACAGTGTGACAAGCATTCCTGGGTCCAACTTAGAAGGAACCCACTGCCTAATATCACTGAGTCAGAGTCAGAAGGATTCAACAGAGGTAGTAAGGAGGAAATATTGTGTTTTTGTATTGTTATTGTGGCTGATTTTTGGAGATATATGAAGACGTGCCGCCTAACAATAATAATCCACTATTTTTTTAATAGTAGAGGGCTTTGCCCTCTGCTCATTTTGCTCGCCATGCACCTGTGCTACATGCCAGCCACTTTGCATCTCTGCCACTCGCGTTGTGAAGAGGGGGGATGAACGCACCGCAAGGAGATGTGGTTGTTCCTCTGACATCCCCTGTTAAACGGTGATACAATGGGAAACACATACAGTTTTTTTTTACCTCCTCTATCCTCGATCAGCTGCTGGATTGCTGCTGCTTCTGCCGTGCCGCGTGATCTGCATCTCGGGCTGTGCACCTCTGTCATATCACCTATGTCCATATATTCAATCTCTTTTCGCTTTTACCTTTTCATCAATATCGCATTGAATTTTGATTTGTGTTTGGAATTACATTGTGACAATGCAACATATAACTGCCGTAAGTGAATATAGTTTTTTCCACTTTACAAGAAATGTGTCTGACATAACCACGCAGGACTTTTCCAAATCTCTTTGCATAAGCTCTTTTCTCATGGGGCTTCAGGCCCCGGGCGTGGTTACATCTCTTGGCATGAAGACTCATCTCGCAGGATGTGAAAGTATCTCTCTGAGACAATCACGTCTCATCTCCTTCCAAGATTTTTTTATAATAGAGAGATACTGTATAGTGTGCTGTATTACTGTGTCTGTGATTTGGGGCTTTCTGGCGCCCCCTTGTGGTCACATTACTTTTTATAGAAAAATAAAACACACTTTTATTTGTACATTTCTTCACTTTGGTCTTATTTGGGTTTAGGGTTGGCTCAAGAACACCCATATCATCCCTAACACCTAGTATAAAATTACTGCACGCCCGAAGCTTCTAGAACAACATGTGACCTTAGCAAGATTAAACAGGTTCAAATGGATTAATTGAAAGTACAACCTACTTTGTTTGAGCACTGTAACACAGATAAACTACACTACTGTTAAGCTGCAACTATATAGTATTAAAAGGTTATACAAGGTTTTGGGAAAGCAGTAAAGCAACTGGCAATGAAAATGAACCTTATGAGAAGACCTGTATGTTTTTGAGATAAGACTCACTGCAGCCTCTAAACAAGTCAACATATACAAGTAACTAAAAAGCGTAATAGGATATCAGAATGTAACACACTTTAATTCGGCGGTTTTCAACTTGTGGGGCGCACCCCGAAGTAACAAAAAAGGGAGCATGAAGATGTGAAAAAAAGAAAACAAAAATTGAAAATATGAAAAATACATCTATTGAAACCAAAACAAATTAACTTAAAATACATTCTTATACTAGAAAAATAAATATAGAGTTAGATAAATGTCAATAAAAGTTAAGTAGGTATAATAAAACTTGTAGCAGTGTATCGGCAGCAAAAAATATAGGAATAAATTTTATTAGGGTTTCAAAAAAACGTTAGGGGAACACGATTAAAACTGTTATGAAAACTCAGGTCGTAAATACTTAAAGGTTGAGAAACGCTGCTTTAAGTAATATACAAGTTAAGATGGATTTTTCATTAAATGTGTAACTCGTGTGTAAACCATCGGGGTGCGTATAGCCGACCTAACCTGACACAGACAGGCAGAAACACAGGTGCAGCACACAACACACTTTTATTTCTGTGAGGAAGTACTTTTCTTTCACTCCCCACAGCAGCACAATACAAACAGGGAAAGCACCAAAGTCCAGTCCTTTTCTTTTCTCTCTTCCTTCTCTCCTTCTCCACCTCCACTCCGCTCCTGGCAAGCTTCGTCACCTTCCTCCCGACTCTGACACTCCGAGTAGTGGTGGCTGGCTCCTTTTATAGGACACCCAAACCCACTCCAGGTGTCCATCAAGCTTCTTCTGGCAGCGCTTCTGCCACACCCTGTACATGTCCAGGTGCCCCCTGGCGGTGGCCACGGGCCCAGTTGGGTTGCATTTCTATGCTCCAAACCCATGGAACTGCTGTAAGCCGGGGGGCTGCCCTCTAGTGTTACGGAGGAGATAATGTCCTGAATAAGCTCTCTCCCCCAGTCCTACCACTATCTAGGCATCTTGGTCAGGTAAAGCCCCCAGTGGTCTGCCACAACAGACTGACAGAAATAGTTTTGGTCTCTATATTACAAGAAGGATTTTATCAGTGTCAGATTTTATCAACATATTCATTAAATAATGATTAGATTATTATAAGGTTTGTAGAGTATGGGTTCTGTGAAAAGATTGCAGAAGTTGGATGTATAACACTTAGGCAATGGGAAATTAAAGAGTGATATGACAGGAATATTTAAATTTATCCAAGTATATTGGCTGGATTTCAGTAATTAATTTAACATGCACTTAAGAAGAACAGATAAACAGAAGTTGGTTAAGTTTTGAATAACTATTGGAAAATATTCATTCACACAGGGAACTGCAGATATACATATGTAAGATACCAATCTTTGGCCTTCAACCTTGAACCCCTTCAAATATTGACACAAAACAACATGGCTTATTTTCCTAATCTCCTTCCTTTATCAACTGAATGTAATAGGAAAGGCATACTTTAAGACTAAACCATTGTTTTTATACTAATACATTCCTGCATAATCCAAAACTAGGCTTTACAGTTAGATACGGAGACAATTTATGGAAATCAGCCTTAGTCAAATTTCATTCTGATTTAATCTAAAATAAGCATGATGTAATTCACCCTAAAACATCACAATGCATATATCTTCCACAACTCTTATAATCACACCTAGCCTTGCAACATCAGGTACACGCACTTGAAGCAGCTCAGCTAGGCTGTAGCACAGACTCTGTCTACCTGTCTTTTAGTTTTCAGTCACTTTCTTTAAACGAAACAGTGACAAAATAAAAGATTACACTAGATAGCATTAACTCCAGACCAGGAGATACATGTGGTTTTCAAGAAATAACATCCATCCATCCATTATCCAAGAGCACAATAATTCAACCACAGCCAAAATGCTAAGGCTGAAAATAGGCTTGAGATGTGAAAAGCTGTGAGTCATCACCAGAAAAACAGAACAAAATCAGAAAAAAAAACAAATATGCTGATTTTATGATTCAAATTGTGCGACTTTAAAGCAGCCTTTCTCTTTTCTTCCTCTGACTTTTCCTTTTCCTGGGATGCTGGAGTGGAAGTGAATCTCTTTTTCTTCACATTATTCTCTACCACATTTCCTTCTGGTGTTTGGATTCCTGCTGCCTTCTCCTGGTAGCTCCATCTCTGATACCCTCCTTAGGACATTATATGTGTACCAAGTGAAAGATTCTCTCTAGACCTAATTTGGTACCCATGAATGATTTTTGTTTGTTAACATTTTTACTTTAGTCTTAATATAGGCACGATTAATTGATAGTGAAACAGCTCCAAGCCCTGTTTTTTTTTTTTGTGATAAGTTGTAAAATTGATTTTTGTTATGTGAATTATACCAAACAATCCTGTGTTTAAATAAGCACTGAAACACATGCATGATAAATGACTGATGCAAATGAGGCACATTGTATATATGCATACTATGACAAGTGCACATTACGCTTATGATATTTATTACAGGTTATTTATTGTGGCACACTAAGACAGGGAGGTTTGAAAACAACTGAATGGGTATAAAGCATAGTGTGGGCATAAGTGGCACCATGGTAATGATGGTACATGGTACCATGGTAATGATCTCTTCTAGCCTAAGAAAGTGCAGGAAGCACATACTGAAGTAATCACAAGTAAAAAGTATGTCCTCATATACATCTACTTAAACTTAAGAATTATTTTTCTGAGCTGCCAGCCTTAAATGTCAAAAAATGTTTTTTCTCTCCCTTTTTTATGTAATCTTGGTCTATACAACAGTACAATAGAATTATTTAAATTGCGCTGAACAACAGGCGGTCTTTCTCCATTCTTAACTATAATAATTGGAAAAGCACCAGTGACGTCTTAATTTCCATAAAAATCTATCACCATGATTTTTTTGTGTGTTATATGCCATTTTGTGATTTTATGTACTGTATGCTGCAGTAGCTTTTTTTAAGATATGCCTGACACGTCCAACACCTTTCAAAAGTATTAGGCCTATATCCAGATAAATGTAAATGACCTGAATGCTACAATATCTATCTTTAATACAGGAAAACATGTGATTTGTCATTTATTGGTTCTCTTATTGCCATACTTTTTATATGCCAGAGTCTCTAAAATTTGAAAATATAAATAGTGAAAAACTAGAGAAAGAACGCATTGCAATGTCATCTTGAATTAAGACAACTAGATCAAAGCATTTGCTAGAATTGATTTGTAATGAGCAAATAATAAAATTATGAAGATAAATGTCACTATATTTGGCATCATATCAATCACTGAACTGAGAAAAAAAATAAACATTTTCATCTGCAGAGCTAAAATGATAAATACAAACAGACAGGAATGCAAACAGGATTAACTGTTAACATAAGTCAAAAATAAAAATAAACTCTTAGTATTAGCATATTATTAGTTGAGTAGACTCAAGAGGATCACATGAAAATGTGACTAAGAAAACTTTGATAGACTAGGGGGCTCCGCCCTCTGCTCACTTCACTTGCCCACTCCTGTGTTTGGTTTACCGGATATACAATTTAAAGAGATTGTTATTTTCATGGGAATTGTTACATATACATTATATTCACTTTTACTTTAAAAACTTTTGTAAAAACAATACTTGTCCTTTATTTCCGGCCCGTGCGTGGTTATATCTCTTTCTCGCCAGACTTTTAAATGCTGCTCGCATTGTAAAAGGGGGGCAGTTGAACGCACGCTAAGGATATACCGTCAGATCATCTGCTGTCTTTCTTATGCTTGCGAGCTGCCTCTTCTGCTTGTCGCATGTCGTTGTTTTAAGAGCTGGGAGCACATGATGCATGTCTGCCAAAAGCAATCCAACAACTGCTAGGTTAGATGTCTGTGGACTTGTTTTAAATGATGGCTCACTGCCTTGTCTTGCATGACGTTGTAAAAACAATAATTGTCCTTTATTTCCTGCCCTGGGCATGGTTAAATCTTTTTCTTGCAGGACATATAACGCTGCTTACGTTGTGAGGAATGGGGTCCCGCGGCCCCCACGTCGGGGGGGCAGCTGCTGTCGTGCTGCCCTTCGATCAATTTAAAGCCTGTACAGCTGCTGTCCTTTTTGCCACTTTGTGTCTCTGCTGCTTGCGTTGTGATCGCTTCTCCATGATCATAAATCTACACCTGACCAAATTGTGTTTTCTTTGAAACTAAACTTGTCGTTGCTTTAACTGTTGCGGGACCAACAGCATATGGTCTATTATTGTGTAAATCTACATTTTGTGCATCGAATGATGCAAATGTGAAAAGACTTTTTTTCTGCTCTTTGCCTTTTATTTCTGACTTCGCTTTGTCCTGCTATTTTTTCAATTACACCTGGTCCTGATGATTAATTTCCTTTTGTTTGCGCTAATGCGATCTTTTAGTCATCGACATTTCATTTATAACGTATTGTCCTTTATATGCTTTATATGCACTGAGACCCCTGTATCTGTGTGTGCTGCGTGCCTTTACACTACAGATTTTTGCTTTGATGGCCGTGCTCTGATATTGCTTGTAAGTAGGGCGTGTCTTGCAAGAATCTCATGTTCTAAATCCCCGCAAGACACTCCGTGGCCATTCTCTTTCAACTTGCAGGTCTTTTATTTGTCTTCCGTGATCTTAACGTGAAGATCACGTATCATCTCCTAGTCATTCCCTCCCATAGGATTTTTTTTTATAATAGAGAGATATATGCAGTATATTTTTATGAATTTACAGCTTTTGAAATTGTGATTATTTTTAAATGTAATGGAATTAAATTAGTTTTTTTTCACTTTAATTTAACACATTTAGATAAATACTCATTTATATTTTACATCCTTTAAAAGTACAGCAAGGTTGAATAAAATGGTAGCAATAATCAGACTAATGGCATAAAGGCTCTCCAGAGGATACTTCACAAGAAGGAATTTAGAAAAGAGTATTTTATAGTCATTTAATTAAAAGCATTTTAGTCGAAAGTGAAAATCTATTTAAGTGGTTTATGGATATGAGGCTAGAATGTATAAATTAAAAAGAGAGTTTTTAGGCCTGTGCTCTTACACATTGTTGAAAGCAGAACTGTTTTCAGAAATGCAAATAAAATCAATGCAGATTTTGGAATGAAGCATTGTAGTAAAAACTTAATCTGTCAACTTAGGAAATGTGTGATTGAGAGAAATAATGAAAATATAATTCATTGTCATTTTTGTTACTTAAATAATTACCATTCCTAAAATTAAAATAATCATGTTAAATATACTTTACCACTTAAAAAGGTAAAGAGACATTTATTTTTGTTGCCATAATTAAGTAGCATGTGTTTATGCTATATTACTAGTGTGGCAAACCCTATCCTTCATATTTTATGAGGGATGAACAAAAAGATCTGATAAAAACATCTCTAAGTGGTAGATGGCTGTAAGCATTAAGACCAGTAAAGCATATTTACATGCAGACCCCGCCCCACTAAAATTTCAGGGGTCACAAATGGAGCTTTCACGGTATTAGGAGCACTAACTCTAATTTAATGATTCAGTCCTTCAAGAGTCATTTTAGGTGCTTTTTTCCAACCTCCAAGCGGACTTCCATGTGTCTGTTACTGAAGATAGAGTACTGTCTGTCCACACTGTTATGAAGTTCAGAATGGCGGAGTGTTGCAATGGTGGGTGTCCTTCTGAAAGTTTCATTCATCTCCATGCATGTTCTCTGGAGCTCAGCTATAGTGATTACCGGGTTCTTGTTCTTCATTCTTACTATAGCCCTACTCCCAAGATTTCTCAGTTTGGCCAGGTGACCACCTCAAGGAAGAAACGTGGTTAATCCAAACTTCCTTCCATTTAAGCAATATGGAGGCCACTGAGGTGTTGGGATTCTTGAGTGCTGTAAGAATTGTTGTAGCCTTCCCCAGATCTTTGCTTCAACATAATCCCATCTCTAAACTCAGCAGGTAATTCCTTTGACTTCATGACTTGGTTTTATCTCTGATACACGCTGTCATTTGTAGGCCCTTATATAGATTGGTGCGTGCGATTTCCTAATCTTGTCCAATCATTTGAATTGACTACGGGTGGACTCAAAACTAAGTGTAGAAACATCTCAATGCTGACCACTAGAACGAGATGCACCTGAGCCAAATTTCAGATATCAAAGGAAAGGGTCTTAATACTTGTATGAATGAGATTCAAATCCAAATCGTATTATGTAATATCATCTACAGTTGAATTTTGCTCTGTACTTGTAATATTTCTATTGCATTATTGTATTCTTTTGAGGATTACAGTAAACCCTCGTTTATCGCGGTTAATCCGTTTCAGACTGTGCCGCGATAAATAAATTTCCGCAAAGTATGATTCTTTATTTATAAATCAAACATTTTCGCAGTTAGAGCATAGAAAACCAGTTTACAACCTTCTAAATACATTTTCTAACATTATTAGAGCCCTCTAGACATGAAATAACACCCTTTAGTCAAAAGTTTAAACTGTGCTCCATGACAAGACAGAGATGACAGTTCGTCTCACAATTAAAAGAATGCAAACATATCTTCCTCTTCAAAGGAGTGTGCATCAGCAGCAGAGAATGTCAGAGAGAGAGAGCGAGAAAAGCAAACAATCAAAAATCAATAGGGCTGTTTGGGCTTTTAAGTATGCGAGGCACCGCCGGGCAAAGCAGCTGCAAGGAAGGCAGCAATGTGAAGGTAGTCTTTCAGCATTTTTGAGAGGAGCGTCCGTATCCTCGAGGCCAGTGTGCGAACAGCCCCTCTGCTCACACCCCCTCTGTCAGGAGCAGAGAATGTCAGAGAGAGTGAGAGAGACAGAGAAAAGCAAACAATCAAAAATCAATACGTGCTGTTCGGGCTTTCAAGTATGCGAAGCACCGCATGGGAAGCATATCGTATATCGAGGAGTTTTATTTAATATGTAATACGTGCTCTGATTGGGTAGCTTCTCAGCCATCTACCAATAGTGTCCCTTAATAATAATTATAATACATTTTATTTATATAGCACCTTTCCCATGCTCAAGGCACTTGTATGAAATCAACTGGGCAAAGCAACTGAGGAAGCATGTACCATAAATGAAAAGACACATTGTCTGCAGAAATCCGCGAATCAGCGAAAAATCTGTGATATATATTTAGATATGCTTACATTTAAAATCCGCGATAGAGTGAAGCCGCGAAAGTCGAAGCACGATATAGTGAGGGATCACTGTACTTGTGTTCTGCTCTGTGTATTGTATTGTATTTACCCCTTTTTTTGACACCCACTGCATGCCCAACCTACCTGGAAAGGGGTCTCTCTTTGAACTGCCTTTCCCAAGGTTTCTTCCATTTTTTCCCTCAACAAGGGTTTTTTGGGAGTTTTTCCTTGTCTTCATAGAGAGTCAAGGCTGGGGGGCTTTTAAAAGGCAGGGCCTGTTAAAGCCAATTGCAGCACTCCTTGTGTGATTTTGGGCTATACAAAATTAAATTGCATTGTATTCTATTTTTCAGTCCTTTATTGTTAATAAATGTGTAATTTTTTAAATTCTGTTTTTGCTTTGTTATTCTGGGGTATTGAGTGTTGCTTAAAGTTAGGAAAAAAATAATATTATGGCTGTAACATAATAAAATGTGAAAAAAGGGAAGGGTTATGAATACTTTCTAAATCTACTGTGCATTGTCAATTTCTCTCAGTACAATTAAGATGTTTAACTCTAATCCTCTTTTTTAGATTTTTCCATGGTGTTTTAATATCCAATTGTTTGTTGAATTTTTACTCTGATCGTTTTAACTACTTAACAAATCTCAGTATTTCTGTTGAGTAAATAGTTTTCCTCCTATAGTGTCTGAGACTTGTTTAGTCCTAAATGGCAAGCTTAAATTGTCTTTAGAGGATTTAAGATTGCAAACAAACATGTTGAGATACTTTTACCTTTGTTCTTTAGATGAACATATTTTAAATCAAAATATCTTCCTAATGCAGCATTCCAAGACAAGAGTGTTAGTCAAGATCCAACTTACAGTTTTCTAAAATAAAACATGCTATTGACAGAGAACACTGACATACTCTGATGTCAATTTACTGTGGCCAAGTATCTTTCAGAAGTCTGAATTTGTGAATTTAAATATAATTCTGACTGAAATAGATGCAGTGGAATGCATAAAATTTTCCAGAGCCTGATCCTGACATTTTGTCATTTTTCACACTTATTTTCTGTTTCCACTTAAACCCATGTAGGGTTGTGCATGACTGGAGCCTCTCCTGGTAGCATCAGACATGAGGTAGACACCAAACCTAGACAGGACAATAGTCTATTGATTTAATATTTTATTAAAACAATTATATTTTGGTTTCAGGCTATTTTTAAAATTCTGGTTTGCTAATTTTAAGAAAATAGTTTTGAAACAATAAATGTAAAATTGTACAACAGATTATAAAAAATCTTTAATTAGACTTATTTGACTAAGCCTAGCATATCACTGCTGCCTTTTAACTGAACAATCCTGGTTTGTATCTCAAGCTTGAATTTACTTTAAACTTGAAAACTAAAGCCATTATAATTTGAACATTGTTGTTTATTTAATGACATGGATGTACATCAGAGGATTTCCTTCTGGCTCTGTCAAGGTATTCAATAACCCACTGGGAAGAAAGGGAGTGCTATTGTCATTTCCTTTCTCCCCTACAGTGCTGAGAAACTGCCCAAAGGGTGACTGACTCCACCTCTTTCCATTCACCATCCATAAAAACACCAGCTTCCTAGAAGAAGGCATCATTTTGGCAAGAGAAACCTGCCAGATGGAGCTCCTAAGCAGAGTGACCCCTACTATGCTGCTAGAAGCTGAATATCTTTTATGGCAAATAAGCCAGAGTACTTTTTGTTTGTGTTACATTTTAAATGGGGTGACCTGACTGAAGCCCCAAATATTTCCTTTTGCACCTTGTCATTCCTACACCTGGCCACAGTAAATAAACATACTGTAAATTATTAATTTAATTTTATCATTTCTGACAGTATAAAATGAAAGAAAGCTGATGTACAATGGACTGATCACTTTTTTTTGTCAGACAAAATAAAAGGAGAGAGGACAATACTAATGAGTGGACTGGCTTGCAACTTAGTGACTCCCAGGTAGCTTCGATGAACATGAGAAAAGATAGAGAGATGTCAGAAAATTGTTTTTATGGTGCCCGAACCAGCCACCCTTGTGTTAAGGGATATGTAATGTGATATGATGACACTCTAGGCAAAAGGTGATCTGAAGGAAATACAACTGAACACAAGCTCTGCTGGCACATAGAGAGTAGGAAGCTAGTGTTCATACTGAGATATTAAGGAAGAAGAAGACATACAACCATTGGTTTCTTGGGTGCTCAAAGAGGCCCATTTGGTTGCTAATTGGTTCATAGGTTTGTCCATCAAGGTTGGCCAAGGTTGTCTGATCAATGCAGTAAACAGTATAGATTCAAGGCCCATCCATACCTGAATGATCCTATAAGAGTGTTATTTGACTATGCTTGATATCTGCATTATCATATGGACATGTGCCATACCCGGGACAAGCCACTATAGCAGTTTTATCAAGAAATCTCACCCTTTGGCTGAGGAATGTGTGATGTTAGCCGACTATACTTCCTTAGAAGGCTGGCGTCCTTCAACATCTGCAATAAGATGCTGCAGATGTTCTATGAGACGGTTGTAGCAAGCGCCTTCTACGCGGTGGTGTGCTGGGGAGGCAGCATAAAGAAGAGGGACGCCTCATGCCTGGACAAACAGGTGAGGAAGGCAGGCTCTGTTGTAGGCATGGAGCTGGACAGTTTGACATCAGTGGCAGAGTGATGGGCGCTGAGCAGGCTCCTGTCAATCATGGAGAATCCACTGCATCCACTGAACAGTATCATCTCCAGACAGAGGAGCAGCTTCAGCGACAGACTGCTGTCACTGTCCTGCTCCACTGACAGACTGAGGAGATTGTTCCTCCCCCCACAATATGCGACTCTTCAATTCCACCCGGGGGGGTAAACGTTAACATTATACAAGATTATAGACTGTTATACCTGCCTCACACTCTCCACCTTGCATTTTTTAACTTGCACTGCTTTTTTTTTATTGCTCTTTAATTAATATTGTTTTTATCAGTATGCTGCTGCTGGAGTATGTGAATTTCCCCTTTGGGATTAATAAAGTATCTATCTATCTATCTATCTATCTATCTATCTATCTATCTATCTAT
>JANRMT010062807.1:65793624-65893101 GCA_026402145.1 Polypterus bichir lapradei
TATCTATCTATCTATCTATCTATCTATCTATCTATCTATCTATCTATCTATCTATCTATCTTACGATTCATTTCGATGTTGCAGCTCAGGTCTGCTGATGCAGACTAACTGGACATGCAAAAGAAAAAAGTGCAATGACACTTTATTCTAAATTTCCACTCAATGGTGATATTGATGATCTACTGATAACATTAAGTTTTGTTAGGACTGAGTCTGCGACAGGCAGATGGTTTAATTTCAAAAATTAAAGTTATTATTTCCTATACTGTTATAAAGTTAAAATTAGTAAGGTGATGTGGCTAAAGAGAGTTAAGCTTTGACATCACAATGTTAACTATTTTATTATCAAAGAAGATAATGAAACCTGTACTGCCAATATTAATAGGGATTTTGCAGAGTGGTTCAGAGAGTTCCCATTTGTCAAATCAGCAGCAGCTCTAAACAGTAAACAATTTAGAGTTTTCAATTGTTTGCCTGGAATAGTATTCAAAGCTGTACAGAAAAAAGACTTTTTAATATACTGCTTAACCTCTGTCTATGCAGTTTAGAAGAACAGTAGCTTTGTTACTGTCCACCTACATGCTAGTCTTCGACATTCTAATTTAATAACACAAGTACTATGGGTAATTAAAGATGAATTTCTATTGTGCTTTAATTGTTATGATATGGCACTGAAGACATGGCCTGTTTAAATTTATTCTGAAACTTAAATTGTTTTTATAAGGATTTTCACTATTTTCCTAATATTTAGAAGTATAATGTTTTGATATTTATTATTATTTAGTAATATTTTTCATTAAGATGTATTTATTTAATTTGGGTTTTGTTTTGAATTTTCTGTGATGGTGCCACCATGTTGTGTAATGGCTTCTGTGACACTGTTACTTGTCACTAGGACCTGTGAATTCAGATGGCACACATTGTTACATCATAGGTAAAACAGCAGAAAGGTTGGCATCACAGCACACTGTCCAAAATTATGGATTCAAACAAGCAATTCTTAAAATGTGAATTTGTACTGGTATGTAGGGTTAGAAGACTTTTTTCTTCATTAAAAGACTTTGCGTTTTGAATATGCAGTTAGTGCTTCAGTGCATTAGTGTTTCCCTTCCAGTGGGGGCTGGAAGATAAAATAAAAAGCAAGTATATATATAGTATACAGTACAGCAAGTGATTGCATTAGTTTCTAATACAGAGAAGCGACAACAGAAAGACTATATGAACTGAGAAAAACCCACATAATTTCTTTACTGCAAATACAGTATGCAAGCATTGGTTCCTGCAATGCTCTCCAAGGCAACTACAATAATATATATGTTATATTCATTACTTTGAGGTTTAATATGTTTGTCACATCACTGCACATTATAATTCGTCTCGGTGTTGTGAATTATTATGTGCGCGAATTGTCATTTAGCTAGTTAGGCTGCATTTCACAACTTTATGAAGGATGTCATCATTTCCCATTTTTTCTGAAATGTTGTGTACAAATAAGTCAGAATTGCTGTAAATACTTGTATATGCAAGTTCTTTAGTCAAGAATTCTTTTAAAGTTACTGACGTTTGCGCAGAAAGTTGCGTGCACATATTTTGGGCCTCTTACGTATGCAGTCTGAGCTCTGGTTACCAACAAGCATTGAGGGTCATTCAGTCTGCTGTAGATCAATATCCCTTCAATGTAATCTTTGTAGTAGACCAAACACAATTAAGTTCTGATATTTTTAATTAGCATTGATACAAACACATATGAAGTTTACTTTTTAATATCTCAGATTACCATAAACAGACAACTTTGTTTGTTGCTAATATACTGCATCGGTACAGTGGAACCTCGGTTCATGACCATAATTCGTTCCAAAATTCTGGTCATAAAGTGATTTGGTCGTGAACCGAAGTAATTTCCCCCATAGGATTGTATGTAAATACAATTAATCCGTTCCAGACCATACGAACTGTATGTAAATATATATTTTTTTTACGATTTTTAAGCACAAATATAGTTAATTATACCATAGAATGCACAGCATAATAGTAAACTAAATGTAAAAACATTGAGTAACACTGAGAAAACCTTGAACAACAGAGAAAAATAACACTGCAAGAGTTCACGCTATAGCCATACGAACCGCTCGCTAAAAACACATTTTTTAATGAGTTTCAAGCACTGGGAAAAAAATAAACATATGAAAAATCCATAATTTAATAAACCACAAAGAAAAGTAACATTGCAACAATGCAATCTACGGATCGATCGCTGTAAACAGAAGTGGAGGTTAAAATCCATGAGGTTGAAACAATGCTCGGATCTGTGTCTTTAAAAACAAGCCCGGTGCATTCTTTAACAGCCTTCTTGGCCTTATGCGTCCAGCTGTCTCTCTCTTTCTCTCTCTCTCTCTCTCTCTCGCACGTGTGTGTGTGTGTGTGTCTCTTTCTCTCGTGTGTGTCTCTCTCGCTTGCGTGTGTGTGTCTCTCTCGCGTGTGTGTCTCTCTCGCGTGCACGCGTATGTGCGTGTGTGTGTGTCTCTCTCGCGCGCCTGTGTGTCTGTGTCTCTTTCTCTTGCGCACGTGTTTGTGTGTGTGTCTCTCTCTCTTGCTCGCTGCACAGGGAATGCACAGGGAGAGACTGAACACGTGCAGAAATCATTGTCGCACACAAACTGAAAGGGAAATTGGCTTGTTCGTATACCGAGTGTGTGGTCGTGAACAGATGCAAAAGTTTGGCAAACTTTTTGGTCGTAAACCAAGGTTCCACTGTACTTGGATATTTCATCGTTGGCTTAGAAGACCTATTTAAACCGAAGTTTGGGAGCCTTTCACATGAAAACGTTTTTAATTTACATTTCATTTTAAACTTCAATATTTTTAATAAAGTAAGTTCCCTCCCTTGGGTCATACTGTATTCTTTATTCTTTAAAAATCCTTGGTAGTCATCCAGAAAGGATTTTTACTGGAAGCTGGTAAAGCTCAGACATATAACACATATCATAAAATATTTATTGTTGAGTGCTACTGTAAATTGACTGTTCTGCATTTAAGCATTCAATTCAATGTCATGTTACTTACCAAAAAACCTGTAAAATCTGAAACCAGAGAATATTTCTCTATACTAATTAATCTTTTGAGGCAGTTTAATGACTAATATCTTTTAAAATGACCCATTTTCTTTACCTCCTTCAAAGTCTACCATTCCTGCTGATTGCTTCATGATTCCCACTCACTGGACTGCTTACCTTAAATCTGCCATTCTCCATTCTTATTCTCTGACCTGTGTTTGTCAAGTCATGTGTGACTGGTGTCTGAATCTTCTCATCTATATAAAATGTTATGAATTTTTTTTCTCTAGTGCAGGGCTATTCAATTACAATTTCGGTTGGGCTAGATTTTCAAACCATGAATTTTAGCTGGGACATTTTCAGCAGCCAGCAAGCGGGAGATGATGACAAATTTTAAATCAACACAAATGAATGAATTTAAAAACAAGTAATGTTTATTCATTGTTTCCCCTTTACATTTGGTCCATCTGGCACAGGCACATCAAAAAAAAAAAACAACATAAAATCTATAACTGAACAGAATTTGAGGTACTAGCAATACTTTTTTTCCACATTTGACATAAAAACTAAACATTCTACTCACATCTGACCCAGACACATCTCAAAGTACATAAAATCAAGAAAGTGCACAGTATTAGCAATAACATGTGTTTCCCTTTAGAAATATGAGATCCTCCCCCAATTTAAAGGGGTGGTTATGACAGGCAAGGGATTTTTTTTTTCATAGAACTTAAACTCTTCCATTCACATGGCATTAATCACTCATATGACAGAGATTACATTTGACTTCCACAACAAAGCTTTTCCTGTTGAAATTGTTTCCCCGTCCCACCAGAAAAATACTACCTGAGTAAATGTTTAAGAGCAAGGCATCATGTAGTGCGTGAAAGTGGATTGGTACATTTATTTTAATGATTTTTCTTTAGAATGTCTTTGATCAGAGTTCTTGGGTGCCCAGTAATGAATTATAATTATTTCTATTATTATTATTTTTTTTAATCTTATTTTCCATATTTCTTTGTTGATGAGCTCCCATTGAAGAATTTATTGGTAACTGAACATATAACGTGCATGCCAAAACGACTGAAGTAGCAACTAACAAAGTGGCCTTTTTCATACCATTTCATACGATTTTAACAAAGTTTACTGTCCACTGTCAATCATAGAGCACCCCTGTAAAACAACTGTAATACACCTTCAACCTTAAAACACAGACTTCATCAAATCACTGCATGCCTACCTTTTGTTTTGATGACCAGTTGCGTCATATTCAGCCCTTTGTTCATTTTTCTGGCAGAAGTGTAACCAGCCTCTCATTGAAATTCATCATTTGGAATATATGGCCATACCATCAGCAGCACCATGTACTTAGAAATATTATCCCACGCACATCTCCAAGTCTAACATCATTTTTGAACTCAACACGGGATAAAAACTAGCCTTTATGTGGCTCATGGATATGTAAGGGGGAGCCCGTACCAACTCAAATGTTAACAGCACATCCGCTTAACAATAAAATAAAATGGCCTTTTGCATCTGTTACATGGCCTTTTGCATCTGTTACAGTATAATTAGTTTAAACTTTCAATGATTTCATTCGCAACTTGCAAACTAAGTAGAAATGACAATCGCCAAAGCCTATGTTTGGTTACAGTCTGTAGACCTGGCGGTTTCATGGCCTGGACCACTCAGAGGGTGCTTCTGGGCAGTATGTGGCCTGTGGGTTGCCATTTGAATAGGCCTGCTCTAGTGCCTATATTTAATTCTATAGACATGATACTGGTGTTTAAAGTGTAATGCGATTTAATTCCTTTCAGGCAAAATGCTTATTAAAAGGTTCGTCCATTCATCCATTTGCAGAACACACTTTTCCCATCACATAGTCATGGCAACCAAATTTCTATTGGATGAGAATCAAGAACAAAGCAAAAATCAGACCTGAAACAGACGCAAATACTACATAAAATTTACTTTTGAAAATCATTTATTAATTAAAATGCTATTTTTAAATGAATTGTTATCATTGTTTTATTTATTATTAAATTTCAGCTTCCAAAAGTTACATGTAAAATTTTATAATTTTATAATAATATTGTTTGATTTTGGTACAAAACAACTATGCCTTGGTCATTGCCTTTCATTTTATTTGTATATAATCTAAATTTAAATGTATGTTTGTGCTGAAATACTTTAAAATCCTATCAAAGTGGGAATAACAAAGCAAATTGCACCAGGTATTAAATAAAAAAAGTCATTAACATTTTGGCTTGCAAAATGTTAGGTCTTAGACTTAACAAATCAGACTTTATGAATAGCCTGATAGTTAAATTAAGAAATTGACTGTGTTTCGTTAATGGAGATTTGGCACAAACCACGAGATAACATTACTTTAAAACTCATCTCTTCTATGCAATTTAGCTAAATTAAAATGCTCAATGTGTCTAAGCACAAAGATAGCTTGCCTAATATTTTCCAAGCTTCGTCTTTTTTCTTTCTTGAACTCTACCTCTCTTCAATTTTTTGCATTTAAATGATTGAGACTGGCACCTGACTCATTTTTATTGGCGTATTGCCTTGCATGGAAAATTCCATTAATGGTGTTTAAACCTCCCTAGCATTTAGGGTGCAGATGAGAGTGACAGAGAGCTCCACAAGCAACAGCAGTAAAATCCGGGGTCTTGTAACCCCAGGTAATATCCATTCATTACTTTTACTAACTAGAGTAACAGAGAGCTGAAAGCCATTTAAACAATGTGTAGAAATTTGAATAGAGTGTCAGAAAATATGAGCCACAATGCTGAAATGACAAAAGCAGAGTTTTGCCAAATAGGGTAATGAGTAAGTAGACTGGTTTCAGAAGGTCCCAACTGTCTGGTAAGTTTAAACAGTAAAAGTAACATAGGACGGTGTTCTGGAGTGTTGGAACAAATTGCACAAGACCGGAACATTGGACATCACCATGTAGGACAGTGACTACATTGGCATCTAGCATGTTGTGTTTATACAAACCACAAACACAGAAGGCTAAACAATGAGAACCACCAGCTATAATCAGTGGACAATAGATTTGCATAACCATACAAAAAACAAGATGGCTTCCAATTTAACCAAACAGTCAACTAGACAAAAACAAACAAGCCATGAAACAACTTGTAAATTTCCTGAAGAGACTTGGTGTCCACTGATCATAAACTGGAAAATGTGCCTGAACCAATAAGATGACACTATACAAGAGAACCAAGACATCTGCTAGGAAAGTGGGTAGCCAGACAGCCAGTAATCCAAATGTAAAAAAAAAATATCCTTACATTGGATGTTTTTTGTACCTACTCCTCAGGTTAGGCCTGAGCTAGAAAACAAAACATTGTGTTTTTAAGCAGTGATCCACCAAAAAGGACAACTGTACTTTCAATACAAATATGAACCTAAAATTAAAATAAAGGGCAAAATCCAATGAAAAAACACAAATAAAGATATGTTTCTAAACAAGTTGGAAAAGTATTAAAATGTGCCACAAAATTTACAAAATCCAATAACTCACCAAATATTCCTAACATGGTTTTAACTTAATCAATAGAACAATTAAGAAAATAATCAAGCTTATACACAGAAGATGGGATTGTTTCTGTTTTTAGCTCTCCAGATGTTACACCCATTTCAGCTGTCACCCTTACTACTTCTGCTGTAGTTACCCAGCTATCTGGTAACTCTTCACTGCCATCCAGTGCCTGTCTTAACCTCTTCCCTGAACTCAACCTTGAAGTCTTCCATTTTCCACGTCCACCCTTTGAACCCAGCTTCAGGGGATGGACAAACCAGTGTGTTTCTTTGTGCCAGTCCCATTACCAGATAAATGGGGAGGGTTACATCAGTAAGGGCATCCAGTGTAAGCTGCAGATCAATATGTTGATTAATGTTATGTACTAGGAGTAAATATATGATTTAGATGTTGTTTCATAATGGTATCATGTGAGACATTTGGCATATTTAAAGGGTTAACTTACAAAATGTATTTCATTTCTTCAAAAATTAGTTAGCTGTGAATAATAGTTTGCTTAACAGATGGTCATAACCTGAAGAAGATGTTTAGTGTCCAAGCCCATTGATGATACATTTCTAAAGTATTGAAATTTGCAGATAATTCTAAGACACAGTCTGTTTATTCAACAATCAATGACTGTTACAGTCTTTTGTATCAGGTGATCAGTGACACAAGAAGACAGCAAACACACTTGACATTAAACAATCCTGTGATATTTTAAGCTCACATCATTGTCTCTGTTATTTACAGCATGGAGAATGAGAATGTCAAGGCAAAACAAGATAAATAGCATGTTTTCATGTACAATACACATGGTCAAATGCCTATTTTTGCAAAAAGCTTAAATGAATGAACAAAACTTATACTGGACTTTTTCAAGAAGGAAAATTTGTCATGTTATTTAGATGAAATAAGAACAAGCTAGTTCAAATAAGAGCACTGACTTTTTAACAGTGCAGTTACATTTCATTAATGTCAACAGGCTACTGTAGTTTCCCAACATTACCTTGCCAATTGTCAATACAATACCATGCCATCTGCTTTACACTGTTAAGCCCAAATAACTCCTGGGCCAGTACTCTGTTCCCATCTAGTAAATGAAACACTGTAACATCATGCAGAAAAAAAAAAAAAATTCTATGTTTTTTGCTGTTTTATGGTAACTCAAATATAGCTCATCAATATTAATAAGTGGGGCAGAGCCTCTAGCGAAAAACACATTGGCTAATGAAAAGCCATAAAGGTAGTTTTAGAATGAACTGAAAGTGAACCATTGCTCGAACTGAGCAATAGTGATCATGATGTGAATTGATCATCAGATGTTTACATGGAAAGAGAAAGTGATGCATAATATGGTACTGTATGACCACACCACCATGATATGCCTGTTGAATTTGGTCATGTGAAGATTCACTGTGGTGAGACAATAGCTGAATAATAAAAAGGCAAAATAACTGTGATCGAGTACAAGGACAGGTGAAGACATTAACCTCTGAACCACTGTTCAAAATGAAGCAACTGTCAATGTTCATGTCAGGAGAAATGTGGAAGTCACTAAGCCTTTGTGATGTTGTAACCTACAATAACACAACAAATGCATTGCTCATGTGGCACTCATCAGGCACTGACATTCTACCTTCTTGTGTGCAAGCCACCGAAAAAGATATAAGAAAAGTGTGCAAGGAAACATGCTTCTACTGTCCTGATTGCAACATTGGGCTCTACATTGATGAATGTCTTAAAACATGTAACATGAAGAACATGCACTAAATCTGTATTGGTACAGTAGTGGACACTAAACAGAACTTTTCTACTGTATTTATGTTGACATTTTGATAGTTTCAAGCAGACAGAACTATATTTGCTACAGAAATACAAAGAAGATGAGCTCCATCTGAAGATTACTAAAATAAAGAAAGTAAACAGAAGCCCTAATGAGATTATTATTATTATCTATCATTATTTTTGCAGTTAGATGAGTGGATCAAATTATGTTTCTTTTCATAGGGATTCAGAAAACAGTCTCTACAGGATTCACATTCACCACTGACATAAGTTTAAGGGCCCCCTACTGTTTTTTTTGACATTCATACATTATTTGATTATTCCTACCAGCACAACTAATAGTCAACAAGGAGTAAAGATGAGGACTAAGAATCCAGTTCCGGATTGGAAATTTGTGTGTTTATTCTGCAACATTATTCTGCAATTTTCAGCATTCCAGGTGGAAATTTTAAAATCCAGTTACAGAGACTTTTGTCAAGTCTGTGATTATATCAATGGCAAAGTAAGATGAAACCTCCCACTCACATTACAGAGGACACAAATGAAAACTAGTAGAAGTGTAGAGAATACTAAAATACATTTCCTCTCAAATTTTGAACACATACTGTTATTTAATACATACATACCTAATTTAATACAGATACATACCTAAATTTGGAATTAATAGGAAACTAAAAAAAAACTCCACAGTGGATTAATAAAGATTCAAAAAAAGAGGTTGCAAAGGAAAAAACTGCTGTATAAGGCATATAAGACTAATGACTGCAAAGTGAATCGTAGCACGTATGAGCACATGAGGGCAACCATTAAGAAGGATATCAGGGAGGCTAAAAGACAGTTGGAGAGGAATATAGCAGATAAGGAGAAAGAAGACCCCAAGAGATTCTTTCAGTATTTTAGTAGTAAAAGAACAGTTAAGGAGGAGGTTAAATTCATCAGGAATAGTAAAGGGGAATTAAAAGATACAGACAATGAAATAGCAGATGCCCTAAACTTACATTTTTCTGAGGTGTTTACAAGTGAGCAAGTGGATAACCTCCCAGAGGTAAACGCAACTACTAAGGAGGTACTGAGGGATTTGGAAATTGTAGAGGGAGAAGTGCTGCTCAGATTAAATAAGATGAAATCAAACAAATCACCAGGCCCAGCTAATATTTATCCTTGTGTTCTTAAGGAGGCTAGTGAGTATATATATATAAAACCTTGACACATATTTTCAGGAAGTCACTGAGCACTGGAGAGATTCCGAAGGACTGGAAAATGGCAAATATCATCCCATTATATAAAAAGGGTGACAGGGCAGATCCAAGCAACTATAGGCCAGTAAGCTTAACATGCATCACAGGAAAATTAATGGAAGGAATTATTAAAGATATGATTGAGCAACACATGCTAAGGACAGGAGTTATTCTGAGCAGTCAGCATGGGTTCAGAAGAGGGAGGTCGTGTTTTACTAACATGTTGGAATTCTATGAGGTTGCAACAAAAGCATACAATCAAAGTGGAGCTTATGATATTATTTATCTGGACTTTCAGAAAGCATTTGATAAGGTGCCACATGAGAGGCTGGGCATCAAGTTAAAAGAAGTGGGAGTTCAGGGTGATGTTTTTAGACGGGTGCAGAATTGGCTCAGACACATGAAGCAGAGGGTGATGGTGCGAGGAACCTCATCAGAACTGGCCGATGTTAAGAGTGGTGTTCCACAGGGGTCGGTGCTAGGACCGCTGCTATTTTTAATATATATAAATGATTTAGATAGGAATATAAGTAACAAGCTGGTTAAGTTTGCAGATGATACCAAGATAGGTGGATTAGCAGATAATTTGAAATCCGTTATATCATTACAGAAGGACTTGGATAGCATACAGCCTTGGGCAGATTTGTGGCAGATGAAATTTAATGTCCGTAAATGTAAAGTATTACACATAGGAAGTAAAAATATTAGGTTTGAATACAAAATGGGCGGTCGTAAAATCGAGAGTACACCTTATGAGAAGGATTTAGGAGTCATAGTGGACTCTAAGCTATCAACTTCCCAACAGTGTTCAGAAGCCATTAAGAAGACTAACAGAATGTTAGGTTATATAGCACGATCTGTGGAATACAAGTCCAAGGAGGTTATGCTCAACCTTTATAATGCACTGGTGAGGCCTCATCTTGAGTACTGTGTGCCATTTTGGTCTCCAGGCTACAAAAAGGACATAGCAGCACTAGAAAAGGTCCAGAGAAGAGCGACTAGGCTGATTCCAGGGCTATAGGGGTTGAATTATGAGGAAAGATTAAAAGAGCTGAGCCTTTACAGTTTAAGCAAAAGAAGATTAAGAGGTGACAAGTGTTTAAAATTATGAAGGGAATAAGTACAGTGGATCGAGACTTGTATTTTAAAATGAGTTCATCAAGAACACGGGGACACAGTTGGAAACTTGTTAAGGGTAAATTTCTCACAAACATTAGGAAGTTTTTCTTTACACAAAGAACGATAGACACTTGGAAGACAGACCAAGTAGACAGTAAAAGGTTAGGGACTTTCAAAACTCGACTTGATGTTTTCTTGGAGGAAACAAGTGGATAGGACTGGCGAGCTTTGTTGGGCTGAATGGCCTGTTCTCGTCTAGAGTGTTCTAATGTTCTAAATATGGTGGAAACATTTAAGATTATAAGAATAATATGTTGCTACTTGCAACTGATAAACCATCAGATATTTGCATGCCAGAAAACAATGCAAGCATATGTTCTGTAATCAATAAATGCTCAATAAATGTTTAAAGTTTTGGCCTTTAAACCTGTAGTCTGCCAATGTAAATACCACCTGCAACTTTCTATGTAACTCTTAGTATGTTGTGTAAGCTGAAAGTGCTTCATTTGGAACTAAGTTTAGGTTATATACTGTATTAGCAGTGTGGTCCAGTGGATGATAAACAGAATTTTAAAGCTCAAGCCTTTTTCATTCATTTGCAGATGGAAAGTAATGAGAGGGTTGAAAAATAGCTGGACCAAAGGCAGCTGGAAGCTTTTCTCAGCACCATTGTGATGTCCCATGTTCTTATCCCCATAGACCACTAGAAAGGTCAAAAGTCATAGTCATTCATAAGGAGACACTTTAGCAATTGCGCAGATAGCCAATGTGGCATAGGATTTTTGCTCCAAGAATTGTCAAGCTGTCAAGTCTTAGGTCCTTAGGTGGTCTGTTCATCCAAGGAAAAGCCTGTCTTTGGGTTTCTTGCTTTGACATTTCATTGGGTCAGGAGCTGACATTCCTGTCTGAGGTTGGTTTTATGGACTAACATTTTTTGTGAACAGCAGTTTTGTTTGTAAAGGAAAAGGAGTAAAATGAACTCAGGAACTTTATTTTAAAAAATTACTTTTTAAATAAAGGTAAAGTATTTCCTACTGTATAACAATAACCTTACATAGTCATTTTTGGGCAATTTCCTTTTTTCTGTGTATGCCCAGTCTATGTTTTCTTAGTCACAATGGCAGGAAGGGCCTCAAGGCATACACTCATGACATGTCTTTTGTTCACAAGTGATAATTTCATGGTCTTTCTTTGTTACATGAATATGCAATAATTATAGAGGGTACAGTAGTTGATATGTGTCATAGATTAATTTGGAACTTGAACTTTGTGCCTTCTTTGCACTTGAATAGTTCTGTGATGCTCAGGTTGCCCACAGTTTTGGCATCTCTTTGAACCTTAGTGGTTGATAGTCATGACCAGAATTGCTAGGTCAATGACGACACAAACAACAAGTTTGGTGTATCAAAAAGTGCATAGTGTATTTTATTCTAATGAATTAGTGTCCATAGAAAAAGTACAGTGCCAGTTCTTCAAATAAATATCTAATACATAATCCAACAAAACCAGGTGCTATCTGTGGGAGTTAAAATCAGTTCATAAAGAAATACCGTAGATCCCGGAATACAAGCCGACCCGGTATATTAGCCGATCCCCTTCTCTACCGACTAAATTACATGTATTTGCCGATGACCGGTATTCAAGCCGACCCCCTTCTCCAAGCAAAATTTTCTAAATTTCCTTAAGTGTCTCTTCAGGTATATTTATAATGTTTATCGGCGAGAATTTGAAACTGCCGGCATTTTTGATGGAAACTAGGAAGTGATTGCGGAGAAGTTTGGTAAATTGGAACCTTTGTGTTGAAACTATATACGCAAATACGGTACATCGGCGGGTGGATTTCCGGAGACTTGTTATAAAT
This sequence comes from Polypterus bichir lapradei, assembly GCA_026402145.1. Taxonomy (NCBI): domain Eukaryota; kingdom Metazoa; phylum Chordata; class Cladistia; order Polypteriformes; family Polypteridae; genus Polypterus; species Polypterus bichir. The sequence goes on from JANRMT010062807.1 coordinate 65,806,222, forward strand.
TTGATTAACTTAAATACGCAATACAGTGGACCCTTGACTTACGAACTTAATTCGTTCGCAAAGGCTAACCCATAATGCGTTCCAAACCTCCCACTACAACACTTACTTAACCTTTTCATAATAAAAAAAACACCAATATTTTTTCTAATGTACTAACCAAAAAGTTATAAAAAGTGCCTAGCCTACTTCGATTAGGCTAGGAGCATGGCGGCGCGCAGCGGCTCAGGGCTCTCCTTTTCAGTGCACTTTTTTGTTGTTTTTGTACTTTTTTTTGTCCTTGTTTGTGCACGATCGGTTCGGCGAACATCCGCTACACCATTCAGAACCTTATAGACATCGGTGTCCAGAGCCAGACATCTGTTTTGAGTGTTTTTCATCACACGCACAACATCCCAGACAACATAGCGAGACCAGCGGGCTCTCCGTGGTTTGTTGTCGGGTCTAGGAGACGACACAGACGGAGGAGGGAAAGAAAGCAGAAGCGGGGCCGCAGATACGGCGTTATGCTAAGGCTAAAAAACAACCATACAAGCCCTATACAGAACTTTTTTCTGCACTGAAGGAGCTGCTTTTAATCTCATTGTAGATGCGTATAGACAGTAAAAGGCATTCTATTCTAGAAACAATTTCATACTGTACTCACCATTTAATTTGACATCTTTGGGCTGCAGGAAGGGAGGAGGAGATATTTCCACACAATGTCCATCTTCGTTTCGAAATTACATCCACAAACACATGTATCTGGGCTCCGACTGACGCTACCAATGCTCTCGGTTGTTTGTTTACAATCGCGCAAGCGGATACACGTGACCGCATCCGTTTCGTAACGCAAGATGTGGATCGTGAATCAAAATAAATTTTATTTTAAACTTCCCGATAATTTATTATAAATTTTATTAATAAAATCAACAACTAAAACACTTTTTTGAATAAATTCTTTATTTAATTTAAAGTACCGGCATGCAAAGTTACTTCTTCATCTGAAAGATGGCTGTGTGGTTTCGTCATTATTTACTTCCGTATTCATCGGCAAAACCGGCATTGCGCTGGAAATCTGGAATCTGAAATGATACTCGTTGTATAAACCGAACCCCAAACTCCAAGCCAAAAATCTAGGACGAAATTCTCGGCTTGTATTCCGGGATCTACGGTAATTCAAACAAGAGGTAAAATCAGTTCTTTCATTCTTCTGTGTCCCCTCTCTCTCTGTCTTCCAGTCTTGCCTCCCCTGCTCACCCATCAGGTCACCACAGTGGGGAAAAGGTGCCAGGAAGCACAGCCTCCACTGAAGTCCTCATCAGAGCCTCCTCAGTCAGTCACCATTGAGATGCTCCTTAGTCCTCCCACCTGTCTTCGGTGCAGAAGGACTCCAGGAGCATGCGATTTCTCCTGCTTCTACACATTGCTCAGCAATCCCTGGAACACTGTTCCTTACCCCCTCTCACTGGGACTTGCCACCTGTCCATCACACTGGCTCACACTATTTACAAATTTGGGCCCTGTCATTATGAGTTTTCTAAGGAATATTCTGTAGTTTAACAGGCCATAGAAATTCAAATCCAATTATGATCACTACCAGTAACGGTGCACTGACACTTGCTCAGGTTGATGCGCTTGCTGCTTTCTGAGCAGCTCTTCTTTTCTCCACCCTAGCAGCCTGCTTCTTCTCTTCTTTCGTCGGCATGTTTTCACGTTAAAACTGATTAAGTCAGTGTATGTGTTGCAATTACTTAGTACGTTTTCTTTCATTTTTCACTTAAGCTGGAACTTAAGTCTTCAATCTGCCTCAAAAATGATTTAAGATATGAAGAGGTAGGGGAAGTGATAGCGAAAGAGGTAGGGATGAGAACGGCGCCCGTACACATGCGCCGCACAGCCACCCTTCTGGCTGCTGCCAAAAGTTGATTCTACAATGAAATAAAATAAAAATAAAAAGAGGAATAACCTTGGAGGTCAATCATCACCCCGAAAGTGGACAGTAGACGTCACATAGTATATGTGTACCAAATTTCAGGTCAATAGTTCAAATGGTTTGCGAGCTACAGGTGATTTTAAATCCTGGACAGACAAACGGACAGCCATGGCAGCATATTATATATAAAGATGATTCACTTTTCCTAGGTTCTACACCTTCTTAATGAAACTGATAAGCTGATTCTAAAAGCAATAATAAATTATTATTATTATTATTAATATATTATTGTTTTGTGATTTATTTTATAGTTTATATTCAGTTTATGGGGCAGCACGTTGGTGCAGTGGGTAGCGCTGCTGCCTCGCAGTTAGGAAACCCGGGTTCGCTTCCCAGGTCCTCCCTGCGTGGAGTTTGCATGTTCTCCCCGTGTCTGCGTGGGTTTCCTCCGGGTGCTCCGGTTTCCTCCCACAGTCCAAAGATATGCGCCCTGTGTTGGTAGGGATTGCCTCCAGCAGACCCCCGTGACCCTGTGTTAGGATATAGCGGGTCGGATTATGGATGGATGGATTCAGTTTATTAAAGCCGTATGTTGTTATGACATCTCTGGATAAGCTTTCTCTTTTGGTATTGTTAGAAAAGTGCTTGTTGGCGGGGGGAGGTTGTCATGCCACTTTCATTTCTAAGTCAAATATCCTCACATAAACATTACTCTTCTTCCATTTGAAGCAGACTTTCAATTGACCTTTTTCTCCTTTTTTAAATAACCATTTATATTATACTCAGCTGAAGGCAGAGGTGTCAGGGCTGCAAAGACACTTTTATATGCTGCACAGTAAAAACTCCATTCCAACTGTTTTAAAACCTCTGTCATTAAAACAAGCGATATTTACTATCCCTGTGTATTATTGGCATTCCTTTTCCAAGTTAATAACTTCAGCTTTACATTTTAGACTGTTTTTCGGTTTCTAGTTTTTGCTCATTTTTATTTCTGTTTGGTAAATGATTTGAGAATGTAAAACCATGCCTGTCCCTAAGTTAATAGTTACAAATCATTCTTTTTTTTCATAAAAATAAATAAATAAATGAAACACATGATCCCATATCATACTTTCACAGAGAGAGCATAACGTCTCGTTACTGAGATAAGACACAGAATGATTATGTTGTTTGTACATCACAGCTGTTTGTAAAATAACTGCATGCATATTTTGTAACCAGGGTTCAGTGCACACTGGACTGCCATTAGCAAAGTAAGAGTAACATATTTCAAAGTAGTCAGACACTAGGCTTATCAGAGAACCTGATAAAAATTTCTAAGAAGAATTTACAAAACAAAATAACTTGCGATCCTTTTAGACAAATGATTTAAAGTGCAGCAGTGACTAAATCTGTAAGAATCCTTGTAAATTGGTTCATCCATTATTTCGCATCCATTCCATCAACAAATTTGGTTAAGTTCTTTTCCACTGATGAATCTACAATGAAATCATGCTGAATACTTATAATATAGTACATTGCTGCTGGTTTGCTATCTTTATAAAACTTTGTTTAAAAACATGGTTAATGACATTTGTGTTCAAACTAATTTTAAAAATTGATTCCACTTGTGTATTTTGTTTCAATTAATATCTTATTGTGACTGCAATTCTTAGAATTGTATTGTGTTGGATTTTCTTTTGTCTTTTTATATAGGGCGGAGTAGTGGCTCTAAGGCACTGGCAATCGGAAGGTTGCCAGTTCGAATCCCATAAAAGCCAAAAGTGACTCTACATCATTAAGCCTTTGAGCAAGGCCACTGGGTATGAGGTTACTCTGCATCCAGCCCTGCAAGTAGGCCCTCCAACCTGCAGGGAAAACTTGGGGGTTGGTTGCAGAAATGGCACTCCAGCCATTGCAAAAAACCTCACACTGGTTCCACTCCATCTGAACTTATGTGGTGTTGAGGTGTCACATGGCATGGCTACACTCGGGTCCCAATCTGGGATCTTGGTTTGTCATGTGGTGGGTGCGGCAATGCAATGTATCAGCATGTGCTCCTAACCTCTCTCTCTCTTTGTATATACTGTAAAAACGATATATAAAACAGGCCAGTACATGATATACTGTATGAATTAATGTTTACCATTTCCTAGCACTGCATTATCCTTGCAATTTTTTATCACCTCTTTTAAAAGAAATAGTATTCAGGACTGCATTACTCACCGGAATAACGCTAGTTTATAAAAAAAGGTATAACGGCTTGTATGTCTCTACTTATATAAACTGACACTGCGCCAATAGTTGTCTTCTTTTTCATTAGTTGCAGTATATGAGCTACTATATATAAACATTCACAAAGCATGCTGTTTTAGTTTTACTGCTTTGTTTTTCAATGCAAATGTTTCATTTGCCTCTGAACTGTACTTCATTTCTGTTTCCTATTCATAAGGATACATGCAATCCTTATATCTGCACGTAACCTTCTATTAACTCCCACTAAAACCACTTGCATACGTAACCGCTACCATTAAATACAGCTCCTACATGGGAAATGAGTAATTCAGTCTTTAAAGAACATTTTAAAACTGACTTTTAAAAGTACCTTATGAAGGCGATCCTCAAGCTGTCCAAGAAAGGGTTTGTACTGCATGAATATTAAACAATCTGTATTATATATGTATATAAGACAAATGGAACAGTATATCATATGTGGGGGTTTTCTCATACTGCTGAGTCAGTAGGTGCCAGACAATAAAAACTGAAGTGATTTCAAAGCATTCATAAATAATTCTCATGAACATTAAAGCACTGGATGGCTGTCACTAAAAAAAGTAATTAATCTCCAACAGAGAACAACATAGCACCATGGTGTTATATTAGGAAGTACCAGATAATATAATTTAATAATTATAATAACGTTTTATGCTTATATAGTACTTTTCTCACTACCCAATGTGATTTACATAGTGAGTGGGAAGTCAACCCAACGACCACTAACGTGTAGCATCCACCTGGATGATGTGACGACAGCCATTTTTTGCTTTTACCAGTACTATCACTAAACATTAGCTATTAGGTGGTGAAGTAGTGAGAAAGATAGCCAGTTAGAGACAGGTATGATTAGGGGGCCAGAATGACTAGGCCATGGTGGGCAATTTAGCCTCAACATCAGGATACACCCTGCTCTTTATGAAGGATGCCCAGTGATCTTTTATGATCACATAGATTCAGGACCTCGGTTTTACATTTTATCCGAAGTATGGTGCCATTTGTACAGCACATTGTCCCCATCATTTCACTGGGGCCATATTTGGACCGCAAGGTAAGCACCCCCTGCTGGCCTCACCAATACCTCTTGCAGCAGCAACCCAAGTTTTTCCTAGGTGATCTCCCATTCAAGTACTGGCTGATCCTGAACATACTTACAGTAGCTTCAGGTGGATGACTTTTTCTGAAGTGCATATTGTGTGTGAAGGAATCAGCAAAATATTACATTGTGCAGAGCATTTGGAGATATGCCATTAAAGAAGTGAGTATAAGAAATGAGAGCTGTCCAAGGTCCAAAGTCAGTAGATTGGTTAGGCAAGTTGATGTTAAAATAGGCTTTGGCCTTCCAAAATGACAAAGTTAGTAATGTAGGACTAGAAAATGAAAAGACTGAAATTGTGGTTTATAATATTTTTGTGTGTAACATCTGAGTTACTCAGTGTTGCCTTGGTAAGAAAATGAAAAAGTGTAAAGGAAAAAACTAATTACAAATCATATGCTACAGAACGTAATTTAAACATGCTCCATTTACTACAAAGCTATTGTTAGTACTGGAACCTTCTTTGTAATACAACAATCTTTTTTTTTTTTCTTTCTGGTGTAAAAATAAACTAATAACAATAAATAACTAGAAATAATATGGTACCATTCGAGGAGGCTTGAGACCATGAGAAAAGGAGAAAGTTAAATATAATAGGTGGGTTGTTGAACCTGGATTTCTTGGTTGAAAGGCAAGTGGGCTAACCATCATACCACGAATACAACCTGCATGGCATTGTTTCTCTGATGATAGATCAGAATCTGGTATTTCTTATCACTCACTATACAGTATTTTGAAAGTGCAGCTCTCTTTTTTGACACAGCCTGAGCATTATTTTCAAACTTTGGTGAAACTTTTAAGCAGAAAAAAAATGCATTTAGACTAAATATCATTAGTAATTTTAATTAGTTGTGAGATTTCAGTTAACTGTGGGATTACAATCACTTGCTTAAACCTCAAGATCAGATGTTATTTTTCAAAAACCTGACTAATAGTGGGAAGTAATTGTGTACCAAATCTCTGTGAATAAACAACAAACAGAGATTGTGTTTTACAGATATATCGGTTTTGAGTGCTGCAGGGAAATAGTCTTTTCTCACTTTTCTCTTGCACATGTATCTTTTGCACAAGTATTTTTTTCCAGAGGCAAATTTGGCTTTCGACAGAAGCTCTTTAAATAAATAAATACATACATGCATAAACTAATAAATAAAGTTTAAAAGATAAACTGCACATAACGTTAATCATACAATAATAAATAATTTGGTGAAGAAATTCTCTTATAGTAAGTTAAACTTCACTGTTTAAATTAGAATCTGTTGTGGAATACCAAATCATGACTGACTTAATGAAATCGGCAGAAGCATTTTGTCTTTTTTGTCATTTGGTTTTAATTTTGTAGTTTTATTCTGAAATAAAAGACAAAACAAATACATTCAGCAAAAAATGAACAGAGTAGACATTAAAGCTCAGTATGGTATGTGAAGCATTTGGTGTTTGCAAGTATTCAGCATTTGACCTAAACTTTTACCATTTGTTCTTTCATTCAAAAGTCTCACACAACACATATATAGATTTGCCATCCATATAAATCACACAATCAGAAACAGCTGCACAGTTGTATCACTTCTCTGCTCCATTTAAACCTAAGCAGCTATGCGAGGCTTCTGGTTATCTTACAACAGACATGAACCACCCCAACACCCTTCCCCCCTTCTCTTCTGCTTGACTCACACTTTTTTTGGCAAGACTGGTTTGTCTGGAAATGTAGTCTTTGAACCAGTGGATAAAAATTGTAACCGCATTTTGACTTTGACAAATTCTGTTTTGAGCGAGTAGACATTTTTTATTCTCTCTGCCACAGAAAGAGTAAGTGTAGGGTAAATGTTGGGAATGCTTCTTTTCTCTGTGGACGGTGTGTCACAGAATATGAGTATTATAAATTAGAATCTCATACTGTTTCCTGTTTCTCATTACATCATGCCGTGCCTTAATGCACACATTCTTTTTTACAAGATATATCACAATATCTAGTGCAGTTTGTGGAAATCCAGATATTAGTCCAGCAGCATCAGGTGCAAAACAGAAACTAACACTAGTTAGGATTTGTGGCAGGGCACATATTATTATACCAAGTCCACTAATCTGAAATGCATGTCCCTTTTACGTTGAAGGAAACAATAGTACCTTAAGTAAGTTTACAAGAACACGGATGAATATGTAAACTCCCTTAATGTGTGAGGCAGCTGCTATAACCACTGAACCATTATACAGCCCAATCACATAAACAGTATGGAATCATTTTTCAGAGATGTAAATGGTGAAAAGGGTTGGGGTCCCAGCAGAGAAATCCCCTTTAACGTAGTAAAATATTTTGTAAATGTAATACATAACCTGAGGGATACCGCTCGTTGACTGATGCTGACTTCCTGTTAGCAATCTCTTTTGTCTCATGGTTTTGAGAAGGGGAGAGGAATGATGAGACAAGAGGTAACATCCGTCTTTTGGGGGGACTTTCTCAATCTTGGAAAGGGGAATGGAATTTGCTATTATATATTGTGTAACCTTCTCTTCAGTCCCCCTGGTGTCCTGGAAAATCCGTCCCTGTAAAGCATTCATGAAGCTTATATGCTCGACAGTTGTAACAGATTTAAGTTAGGAGAAAAATACCGTAGGCTGTGTTTTGAGACTGAATCTACAATGCTATACTCTGCTTAAACTACTACTGTCTAAACACAAACATACATACCCACAATTTGCAGAAAGCAAATAAAATGTAAATAACTAAAAGTAACTTGGAGTGGCAAGCTTATAGTAACACTGAGAAAAAAAAATAAAGTCAGACTAGCTTCGTTAGGTAATAGCTGACTTTTGACAATATGTCATCCATCAGGGGATTTAAACACCATCAGAATTTTGCTTCATCTACTCAAGACTTTTGTTCCAGATTTTCCAAAGTCATCTGTGCCAAGTTTAAATCATAGTCACGAAGCACTCATTTTTACTATTAAGGTGAAACAACTTTTATTATTTAATTCTGAAGACCTACAATCCCACTTAGCCTTCTGTTTTTAAGATAATAGATGTCCCATTTCCTGTTTCAGTAGAATATGGCCTTTTATCTGGTAATATGATGGTGAATATTCACTTTACAGTATGTCTTGTATTATAAATTCAAAATGGAAGACATAAGAGACACTTTATACAAGAAAGGGCACTGACCTACAGGAAGCAAGATTTAGGGGTTTATGTTCAAACAACATTTTCATCATCTAAGCAATGTGCAAAGGGCACATAAAATTTTTGGTTATGTAGTAAAAAACTGTTGAATAAAAATCAGATAATGTTAGGCTCAGACTTTTTAACAGACTAATGAGACCACACTGTGAGTAATTCTGGTCACCATGCTACAAAAAAGACATAGCAGCAACTGAAAATGTACAGAGAAGAGCAACCATGTGCATTACAGGACTTAAGGACATGTTCTTTTCTGACAGGCTCAGAAAATTAAAATCTGTTTAGTCTCGAGCAGAGGAGACTGCGTGGGGACCTAATCCAGGTCTACAAAATTCTCTTAACAGAGAATCTCCTACTCAAGGACACCAGTGGAAATTAAGGGAACATACAATGAGGACTGAAGTCGGGTAACATTTATTTACTCAAGTTGTACAAACCTAAAACAAACTACTGAAATGTGTAGTTGAAGCAGAAACATTCACAACCTTTAAGAAGTAATAAGATATTGGAAAAGCTTAGCTATTGGCTAAACAAAGAAGATTGATGGACTGGATGGTCTCTCGTTTGTCAAATTTCTTATTATGATCTCATTTTCTCTTTCCTCTCTATTAAATATGTATGCAATGCTGTTCTTAGGTTACTGCTAATGCTAAAGGTATTTAAGTGTCTAGATTCAAAAATTAATCTTCTGTGTATAAACATATACCTTAACATTTTGATAGTTTAAGTAGATGCATAATAAAAAACATTGCTTCCACTACTATTCTGGCAGCCTGAAAAGAAAAGGCTAAAACCATTGTTTTCTAAGATCTACCATTTATGAACCAAGCTACGTAATGCTGAGGCTTCTGTGCTAGTTCAGCTGATATTAGTTCTCAGTAGAAGAGAAAACACAGACTGTAATCTGAGGGTGATGCTTTGACCTGAGCCTTGTTTCCAGCAAGCTCATTTACTGCCATTCTTTGACTGTCTGATTTTAAATACAAATCCCTGCCTTTAAAGTTTATATTGTTCTTTGATAAGTGCTTAAATATCAAATGAACCACTCAGACACTCCCAGGTACAACAGCATTTTGTTCAGCGTCAGTTTATTTAAATTAATATTACCAACCATTCAATGCAGCAAGAACTACCTACCCACATACAACGATATTAGACCTTGGCTGTAATTCCGGACTCCTGCTGACTTTACCTTTACAAAGACACTTCTAAAATATAAAGGTTTAAGGGACTTTATAATGATTTCTCAAGGTGAAATATGACTTCTACTTAACAATGGATGTAAGCAGATGTGTATTAACAAAATAAGTAACAGCAGCTTGGTTTTGGTATAAATTTGCCAATTTCACTAGATGTCTAGGAGACTGCTTAATTGTTAAAGTTGAATGGTAAATAAAATAATGCTACTCTCGACATGGTAAAAAATAAATTACATTTATTGAGCATGGGAAAGGTGCTATATAAATACAATGTATTATTATTATTATTATTGTAAAAGAATCAAACTGAAAGGGTATTTTAAAGAAGTGACTGTAGCAGCACAAAATGATGAAAGTTATTTATTGTATTTTTTAATGTTTGTTTAGTATTTTAGAATTAAAACTCTTTGCACATAAACTGTACTTGTTTCACATTTATTGATGCAGAAATAAATGTAGTAATACTTTACAAATACTTTTTTTTTTTTTTGCAATTTCACTAATAAAAATTCCATCAGGCTCACAAGTTTTCTTTGTCTGTACCACATAACCAAACCATATACGAGTTTTCTATTTTAAAATATTGAACTCTGTTTTACTTTCAAATGAGAAAAGCTATGACTTCCTTATACAAAATTGAGATTTCTCTTCATACTATTATAGTTCCTGCACTTTCTCAAACAATATACAGTTGTGCTTGAAAGTTTGTGAACCCTTTAGAATTTTCTATATTTCTGCATAAATATGACCTAAAACATCATCAAATTTTCACTCAAGTCCTAAAAGTAGATAAAGAGAAACCAGTTAAACAAATGAGACAAAAACTATTATACTTGGTCATTTATTTATTAAGGAAAATGATCGAATATTACATATTTGTGAGTGGGAAAAGTATGTGAACCATTGCTTTCAGTATCTGGTGTGACTCCCTTTGCAGCAATAACTGCAACTAAACGTTTCCGGTAACTTTTGATCATTCCTGCACACCGGCTTAGAGGAATTTTAGCTCATTCCTCCGTACAGAACAGCTTTAACTCTGGGATGTTGTTGGGTTTCCTCACATTAACTGCTCGCTTCAGGTCCTTCCACAACATTTCAATTGGATTAAGGTCAGGATTTTGACTTGGCCATTCCAAAACATTAACTTTATTCTTCTTTAACCATTCTTTGGTAGAACGACTTGTGTGCTTAGGGTCGTTGTCTTGCTGCCTGACCCACCTTCTCTTAAGATTCAGTTCATTGACAGATGTCCCGACATTTTCCTTTAGAATTCTCTGATATAATTCAGAATTTATTGTTCCATCAATGAAGGCAAGCCATCCTGGCCCAGATGCAGCAAAACAGGCCCAAACCACGATACTACCACTACCATGTTTCACAGATGGGATAATGTTCTTATGCTGGAATGCAGTGTTTTCCTTTCTCCAAACATAACGCTTTCATTTAAACCAAAAAGTTCTATTTTGGTCTCATCCGTCCACAAAACATTCTTCCAATAGCCTTCTGGTTTGTCCACGTGATCTTTAGCAAACTGCAGATGAGCAGCAATATTTTTTTTGGAGAGCAGTGGCTTTCTCCTTGCAACCCTGTCATGCACACCATTGTTGTTCAGTGTTCTCCTGATGGTGGACTCATGAACATGAACATTAGCCAATGTGAGAGAGGCCTTCAGGTGCTTAGAAGTTACCCTGGGGTCCTTTGTGACCTTGCTGACTATTACACGCCTTGCTCTTGGAGTGATCTTTGTTGGTCGACCACTCCTGGGGAGGGTAACAATGGTCTTGAATTTCCTCCATTTGTACACTGTCTGACTGTGGATTGGTGGAGTCCAAACTCTTTAGAGATGGTTTTGTAACCTTTTCCAGCCTGATGAGCATCAACAACTCTTTCTGAGGTCCTCCGAAATCTCCTTTGTTAGTGCCATGATAACCTTCCACAAACATGTGTTGTGAAGAGCAGACTTTGATAGATCCCTGTTCTTTAAATAACACAGGGTGCCCACTCACACCTGATTGTCATCCCATTGATTGAAAACACCTGACTCTAATTTCACCTTCAAACTAACTGCTAATCCTAGAGGTTCACATTCTTTTGCCACTCACAAATATGTAATATTCGATAATTTTCCTCAATAAATAAATGACCAAGTCTAATACTTTTTGTCTCATTTGTTTAACTGGTTTCTCTTTATCTACTTTTAGGACTTGAATAAAAATTTGATGATGTTTTAGGTCATATTTATGCAGAAATATAGAAAATTCTAAAGGGTTCACAAACTTTCAATCACAACTGTATTTCTTTTTATTCTTCTCCCTAATTTCCTAACACAATAATTTGTGCCATTATATATGTATTTTTCAAGTGACACTAATGAGGAAAATGTGTCTACAAATCAAAGCATCTGCCATGAACAGGTAGGTGGAAGACAAAAAAAAAAAATCAAGCTCTGAAACTTGAAAAAAATGTTACAACATGTTTTTTCGAAGGGCACAGATGTCAGGCATCGGGGTCAAGGACCAGTGGAACATTAAGAATAAGAAATGTCCATAAATGTAAAATTAATAGATTTTATTGTTCGAAAATACCAAAAATAAATAAATGTAGTTGTAAAAGCATTCTAAGTACACTTATTCAAAAATCAAGTGATCCATAAATAGTCAATAAATGTTTCTGCTTAAAATCCCAATGAAAGTCCAAGTCTAAATTGAAACTCTGAAAATCTCTGCCAAGACACCACAAACCGGCCAAGCAGCAATGTATTCACAAACACATCCTTGTAAATCTCAGTGATAAACAATCAGCTAGGGAAAAAAGCAAACACATGAAACTGTAAATTGCTCCATCACAAGCTACCAGTCCATATGGTCAGGAGAGATAATCTGCTACTTGGTTTTCCTTCCATGACATGTAACAACCATTAGACCACATATTGGCTACACTCCCCTAACGCAGAGTATTCCTTTTCTAGAGCAGCATTTACTGTATCTTTTTTCCATGGTAACACTTTTATGCTGATAAAGATTATTGCCCAGTGTTCTTCACTTTCACCCTGAACTATCTTTCCCAAACCATCCACTGACATGTATGTCTACAAAATAAAAGGATATTTAAAATCTGGAGAGATTAGAAAATAAAAGGTTCTGCAAATTATTAAAAGCAAGGTGATACTCTTCTGTTCATTTTAAGTTCTTAGGACTGGATGTCCACTTCATATTTGTAAGGGGTACAGCACATTCAGAAAAATTGAGAATAAAGCTTCTGTACCAGCCCACCAACCCAAGAATGTAATAGCTTTAGGTGGTTAGAGGAGTTTAAGTTTTGATCACAACTATTTCCTCCACCTGTAGCAAGAATATCCTAAAAAACTATGAGTGAATCTCTCAGGAGGCGTGGTTTTGATTCCCACCACTGTCACCATGTGTGACGATGCATGTTCTGCTCCATGCTCCCATCCCCTTGCTTCGTTTGGTGTCCTCATTGTCCAGCTCATCCGGTTAAATTATTGACGGAGTTGGGTTCAAGAGGCCCCGAAAGAGAAATGGGAGCATGGAGAAGAACTCGCATCGTCACAGAGCAATTAATACTACTGAAGCAGTCTAATACCTGAATGCATTAAAGTCATATTATATCTATAACTAAAAGTCTTAGCCAAGAAGAAACTGCTGTAAGATGTAATAAAATGAAAATATTGTAGCGATCCAGGTAAATAACAACAGGAGAACTCAAAGCTGTTGTTACAGGGTAGAACTGGCATTGCTGGATTCAAGCACAAGTTTTATGTTTAGTTTGCACTTGTAGAACGGAGCACTTTTTATATGTATGTTGTATAGGGAATAGAGCACTATTTTATATATATTTTGATTACTGGATTTGTGTGGCAACATTATTCTGTTTGTTTGCTATTGTTTTTTTTTTTTTTTCCTTGTTTTCTCACACCAATCTTCTACACCTGGACACTTACATTTAAACGTTTTCATTGACTGTTTGATCCATCTAAGAAGGTTGAATGATGTGGACCTTGGGCCAACAATGGTTGGGCTGGGGAGAAGTTGTATATCTTTAAGTGGTGTAGCTGTGGTGCAGCTTAAGTGTGGGGAAAGAGACAAAAACAAAGAGGTGCATATAGGAAGCTACGTATGGCACGGAACAGGGAAAAAAAGGCATTTTAAAGACTGACAGACGCACAAGTAATTATTGTCTCGGCTGGTGGCTACAGAATCCTTTCCTGTTTTGGAAGTGTACTGTAGAGGAATGTAGTAGCACAAGAACGAGTCTCTGAAAACATAGGAGGAAACACAGCTGGCCAAAACGATGAAAGAATAGTGTCTCATTCAGCGTTAACATCACAAGGCATGAGCAACGGGGTCTGGGTTTGTGGCGGGTGTCCATGGCCCAGACAGAGTATCCCAGTTTTTTTCAGTTTGTGGTGTATTGGAGTGATGCAATATTGTAGTATGGTACATATGGAGCACTGCCCAGTGTGTGCTTTTTTGTAGATGCAGTACTGACGGAGAGCATATATGGAGACACCAGGCTAAAGGCTCGTGGATGGAAATTTGCGTGCGTTGTGTCGGGGCAGGGTTTGCTAAAGATGGTGCTCTGAGGGATTTTTTTGTTTTTTCCCTGTTCTTGCCCTTTTGAAGGAAGGACCTTACGTGACACTCAATGACTTTGTAAGACTTTGAATTTTTTGTTTTATTGAGGCTGATGGGGATACAAGTGGGCCTCAAATGTTTTAGTTATGGGTTTAACATATGTATGTTAGGGTTATTTAACAAGTAAAATAAAAGTAATTATACTGGTGTCCTGGAATTATTGCGCACCCACAACTCTGGGATAAAACGAACCTGAACAGTGAGCTTGGATCAGTGTGGAATACTATTTGGGTGGTGCAGACAATTCTTTGAATACTTAAGAGGGGGAAAGATGGGAGTGTCTGGGTTTTGATACTTAGATACTTCCTAGCTTCTGGTATAATTTGCATTAAAAACACTGTCAGGGCCTCTTCCAACGTATTTTGCTTAATTTGGTTCCGTACAAATGGAGTACTATCATTGGCTCTGTTATTTTGGGTTACAGAGCACAACTCCAAAACTTTAAGTGCTTATCAAAGCCATATAGCTTTATATATATATATATATAGCTATATATATAGCTTTCCTATAGCTATAGCTTTCCTACTTCAACTGCTTTATGTATTCTTCTGCCTCACTTGTCAACACCATCTGTCCCCTTTAGGCTCCTTAGTCCTAATCACCGCACCCTGCACTTCTGCTCACACTTAAGACCTACCACTGGCACTTACCCCTTAGGAGGTGTGTCCACCTCTTACAAGTAGAAACCTCACCTTCCAGCCCTCAGAAAAGGTTAGGAAGTGACTGCTTGTGTGTCACAATATATTGTATGCAAAACAGTGGTGCTGTACTTTTTAAGGTAAATTGATTGCTGATGACTTAATGTTAGTGGGTCACCTTTTTACTGGCAACAGGACTAAATACAGAGAGGAAATCAGAGCCCTAACCCACTGATGCCAGGAAAACTGACTCTTCCTCAGTTTAGCTAAGACTAAAGAGGTAATAATGGACTTTAAAAAGTAAGGAGGCATACACTCCCCTATCATCATGAAATGGACTACTGTGGATACGGTGAAAAGTTTTAAGTTACTTTTTTTACATAGCATTAAAGATCTCACATGGACTGTTCCCACTGAAACGTGATGAACAATGATCAACAACAGCTCTTTTTATCTCATTTGGCTGAAGAGGCTTGGCATGTTTCTGCACCACTGAAAGCATCCTAATTGGATGTATCACTGTCTGGTTTGGGAACTGCACTGCTATCAACTGCAGTGTCTTGCAGAGAGTAGTGCATTCTGTCCAACAAATAATTGAAGGTGACATTTCCAACCTATAAGACATATATGTTAGGTGGTGTGTAAGGAAAGACAGGAAAATTAATTAATCAGGTCCCGAACCAGCAGGCACTAGAACAGCTTCTTCCATCAAGCTGTTAGGATGCAGAACTCTGCACAGTGTCTGGCGCTAACCATTATGAATGCTCCCTTCCATAACGCACACATCCATGCTGCTGATACATTATTTGTACGTTCCATTGCACATTTTTGTGTTATTGGTATGTATTGTATAGAGTACAAATTTAAGTATGTCTAAGTGTTTACTTATGTAATGTGTTTGTTTTTGCACAGTGTGTGATATTTAAAAGTTCTATTATATGTATACTCCATTGTGTTAATATTGCTCTACTACTGTGGGCCTTGCACACAAGTTTTTAACTCACTTGTACATTCATGTTAAGTGATACGGCAGTAAAAGTGACTTGACTTGACTGGAAAAGGTGATACTGTAGATGCTTTCAGCATCAGGAGCTATGCAATTAACTTACACAAATATGTATCTATACATTTCTTTATCATCACTACTGAGTGGTAGAGTGCTTGAGTTTATGACCATATTGCATATCTTGATGGTTTGGGTTTAAACAGGAATTGCAATACATAGTTGACTAAACAGAGTTACTGTAAAACTTTGAATTTTGCAGCAGATAACAAATCTTTATTTATGCAACCTAAAATATAGTATGATGAATTCCTCCTTCCTGTCTTTTAAATGACAGCTAAGAGTGGCAAAGTGTGTTTGACTCTGGTAGATTATTTAGTCATATTCAAATTATCACCCTAACACCTTCTTTACATGAATAGCTAACTATCTATATTGAAACTTGTAATCCAAAAATCAATTGCAAAAGACTCCAAAACTAACCCCTGTGCACAAAACATCTCCATGCATGGATGCATGCACCAAAAAAAAATAAGATTAAGTAAACATAAGGGTTCTTGGTTCAATACCTTTTCAATATGTAATCATTTTAAAAAACACTGCTCTGTATGCAAGCTACTATTTTAATCTCCAGTATGAACTGATTTAAAATTAATTTTATCTCTACTTTCAAGATATTGATCGTATTGCTGAAAAACCATCAGAATTAAATATCTATAAAATATTAAGGAAAACATGTTTGAATAATTAAACTGTTGATAAGATTATATTTCCTTTGAAAGTAAATAGAAAAAACTATTATGAAGTTTATAGAAACCTTCAACTCAAAAATACAAAAATGTTTCTAAACTGAGCACCCTTTTTAGCTCAGTGTACATAACTCCCCAGAAAAGAAACCACACCTTAGACAATCAAGATATGCACTGGGCAAACACTCTGTTAATTTTGTCAAAACTTTCCATGAACATTTAGTCAACAGTATGTGAGTGGAGTCAAAAGTGTGGGTGTAATGTGCACTTTATTGGGACTGGTTTAATGGGTATTTAAGGAAAGATTTGGATGTGACAGCCTAATGACTGTTTAGTTTTTCTGCTCTCAAGACAACGCATTACAGCTGCAGAGCTGCAGAACTTCATTCCATTGAGGAGGTTATCCCTTTGCATTTTACATCAGTGATGGTACGACAAGGTTCCCTATGGTTAAGATCAGGGTTATGGAAGAGTTATCAGCTACAAATAGATACGACTGTCAAGAAAGTGACATAAACATGTAGTCCAATTGGTTTGTTGGTGAAGATCCTGAATTGTGGTGCTCCAGAGGTCTACAGCTGGGCCCTCAGGCAGGAAGACTGATATCCCTAAGACAAACTGCAAATGATTAAATAGCTATACCCCTTACACTTCTAGGTCTTAAAAAAACACTTGAGTTTCAAGATGGTACTCAACGAGGCAGGCTAACCAGCTGCTGCAAAAGATCCATGCCACCCTTCTAGCTGGAGGATAACCTTTTATTGGAAATTTCCTTCATGGCAGAGTTTCACCTGAGTCCAGTGAAAGCTTTGCTGATGTGACCGTAGTACCAGCTGGTTTGGAACCTGACAATACTGAAGTCATGCATGCACCGACTTCATTAGACAGTACTGTGGGGAAAGAGCTCCACAGACTATTTGTGATGGCATATCACTGAGAAGAAGGAAGAAAGAAAGAAAGAAAGAAAGAAAGAAAGAAAGAAAGAAAGAAAGAACACACCCAGTTTAAGCTTTTGTCCAATTCTGCTTGGGTAAAGTGTGGCAGTATACTAAAGAAAATGGGTAAATAATTTAATGTTATTCGTCTTTCTGTCTTTCCCTGTGAACATTGCAAATAATGATGTGCTAGCATGTAGAAGGGAAAGTAAGGCATTGTTAGGTTTTCAATTTTCAGTAGTTTTCCTAATTACTTTATTTGACCTGGATGATCTTAACAGGTGAGAAAGGTCTATCATGATTTGCCATGATTCTACCCTTTAAATAAACTAAATCTAAAATGTTATAAAGGCTTTGTAGACTTTTGCTACCCACGGTATGCAGTACAGTACTAAACTACATTTTCTGTTTTCTTCTACTTATAAACAATTTACAGAGATACCAAGTTTGCATCACACTTCCCATGCCATAACTGTATGATGCCAAAACCTAGAAAATGATAAATAATGGAGTTATTCTATTTTTCTCTCATGAATGATGTTAACATTAACAAATCATGAATGGCAAGTTCCCTGCTATTATTTAAATATTTTATTATTTTGAATTCACAATTGGTGGGGAATTCAATGACATGCTCATTTACAGAGCTTGTCTTAGACTTGATGGAAACAGCCAGAATAGTTTAACGCTTTAAAAATGTGTTGCATACACACATTTTACATCGATCAGGTTTATGCAAGATTCTATTGCCTTTTTGTTAGGCCTGTATGGGCATCCATATGGTAGATTAAATCATAATGATGATTTTCAAGGTGCACATAACTTTAAATTGTTTTACACAGTAGTCACAGGATGGACAGTTATTGCCATTGTATAGTTTTTCATGGTGCTGCCTGATTGTTTTTATTTATTAATATTTCTTCAAAGTTGTTTTTTTTAATGAATGTTTCGCACATACAGTACCACCCATTAGGATTAGTTACCTGCCCACTACATTTTATGTGCCATGCAAGTCTCACCCTTACTTATATACACTACAGAAAGACAACCATGTGCAAGTGAAACCTCACCAGATCATTTATAGCTGTGGTGATGAGTGTTCCAACTTTTTCCTGTTTTGTTTGCAGTTTGTTGAGATGATGAGCCACTGATAATTTGTATACTTTTTTACATTTGTGAAAACTCAAAGTACAAGCTATAGAAAAGAAAAGCCAGTATTATTTTTAAAACAGAACATTACAAAACATTTTTTCTCAATCAGACATATAATAATAACACAATAGATACAGTACGACCAATTACTTTAAAACAAGTACAAAGAAACAAAAGGAAAATAGAAATACAAAGAATAAAAACAAAGTTCAGCTACCACCAAAAACAACATTTACATACAGCGAAAAGAGGTACAGTATATCCAAGAGACTAATGAGTGGATTACAGTTACAGTTACAGGAAATTATTACAGTGGGATGTGTTTCAGCTTTGACAGAGTTAGGGACTCTCATTCACTTATTCAGGTGTGATTAGCTACAGTATATGGGAACTAGAAGGAAACCAAATTGTAAAAAACAGAAAGAAATAATAAACAGTGTAGTCCTACCTCAGTATAAACTAGGGTTAGTGTGACAGAAAGGGATCTTAATTTAGTTTAACTATACAAATACTTAAATTCAGTTCTTGTGATGCTATTTAATTCAAAAAGCAATCCTCACACCATATCCGATAGTTGATGATAATGTCATAAACTTTTTTATCCAAAGCTTTTTCAGAATCAAAGTAGGTGACGTACACTTGCTTGACTTTACATATTCCTCCTTGCTTCTCAGAAAAATATCAGCATAGTAATAATCATCCAATAATATATCTATGCTGGACAGTTCCTCTTTATTTTGTTTTTTATAACCATTAATATGTATTTAAGATGTACGTTAATCTAGATAACCACTTGCTGATTTGTGGCTGCACAAAACCTGCCCATGCAAATAAAATTATCCTACCAAAAACTGAACAAAGTAAATTACTGTGGGATTACGATCAGTTTGGAGATCATTTAACCACAGCAGCCCTATTACTTAGTGGGAAGAGGCATCCCCATGTGAGACACCCATGTATGTGTGAACCTTTGTGCATAAGATTGTTGGAGCTGGCACTGCCAGTGTACACCCACTTGGACCCACACAATGCTCTTAGCAGTCCCTTAGCAGTTAGATCATGCTCAGAAAGCAATGACTGACAGGAGATAGTATTACTTAAATACTCAATATATTATTAAGTATACAGTACACTCTTTAATTATGTTATGTTTGTTGCTGGTTTCTTAAAGAGTTCAGATAAATTATCAAAAAATCATATTTGCTTCATATCACCTTGCAAAGCATTTAAACCTTCGGTTTTGCCGATGTTTACTGTTTTATGTCAAGGTTATTTGTGTTTTTCAGCTGGCTTCCTGGGTCCTCTGACATTGACACTAGTTAGTAAGGCTACGTGGTGCTATGACATGTTGAGCATGATGATGGATGGCGTACATGTGTTTGCTTGTGACATAATAAAGAATTATTGGCACTTTGGAGAATGGAGGAAGAACTGGTACTCCTCAGAAAATAAACTAAAAAGATAAAAAGAAATTTATTTAGAAAAAACAGAATCAGTTTGTTTTATTGGTTTAATATGTTTGGTGCTGATGATTTTGTTTGCTTTTCTGAGTCTTCCTCCTATCACTAATAATCTCATTATCATTTTCTTTGTCTTGCTAGGTGATAATAAAAATAAAGATTTTTTTTTTTTTTTGCATTTTCTGTTCTAGTTTAAAGAATGTAACATGGATTGAATAAGAGTTTCAGAAATTGGTTAAGAACATTCTGGTTTATTCTGCAGTCTTTTCAGTTAGTCCCACACGTGTATGCAGCAGCAGTATTTTTTATTTGTGCACCATATTACTGAGTGGCATCTCTCTCTCTCTGGCCTCCCTAGCACTGCTCTGTTTTGTCCCTGTTCTTGCCTGTTGCGATTCAAAACCTTTGTCTTGCCTGTGTAGTTTGTTGGTTGTTGGCTAATCAGGAGCTTCTGCACCCTGTTTGCCAACGAGGATGAGGCACCTTGTTAAAATCAGCCACTTTCAGTTATGTTGCTTGAGAGTTCCAAAGACATCCAGAAATGCCCGCTATAGGGAGATGCTATCATCAAACGTAATGGTTAGATATAACAGCAAAGACAGAATCTTTATAGTATAAAATATGTATTCTTAACAAAAATGCTCTATAAACCAGCAAAGACAATCCAAAACTAACAAAGTCCCAATACAATAATCCAAAGGTGAACTAAAAAAATAGTGAAAAAGTCAAAATTACAGAAATCAAAAAAGTACAGAAATAATCACAATGAAACGATCACTAACTCCCAGACACATTCAAATAAACAGCAAGGGACTGTTGGTTGCCCCTGCTTTTATAGGGCTGAGGGCAGTCCCTTGTGGTGATGGGCCGGAGGCTTCAACTCTTCTAGCCAGTGTTTACATTTGTCCTCAAGCTAATGCTCATGAAGTGTAGTAGCAACTTGCTGAAATTGAAAAAGACAACACAGACATCATTATTTTGGGTGATTTAAACCATGTCAATTTTAACCAAGTCCTTCCTAAATATCAAAGGCAAATAAAATGCCCTACCAGAGATGGAAATATTCTAGATCACTGCTCTGCAGCTATTAAGGGTGCTGAGCATACCTTCTCCTGTGGCCCACTTGGTAATTCTGACCATTCTATGATTCACTTTATTCCTGCTTACAAACAATAAATGAAAACTATAAAGTCAGTAAAAAAAACAGTTAGAAAGTGGACTAGCAAGGCAATAGAGAAGCTTCAGGACTGCTTTGCCTGACAGACTGGAGTACCTTCAAAACTGCCACCTCCATCATACATGAATACACTGATGCTGTAACTTCATGTATTCATTTTTGTGAAAATGTCTGCATTCCAACAAAAGCAATGTTGAAGTTTAGCAATGATAAGATTTGGTCACCCCAGTCAGACAACTGTGCCAGGACAAAGTGTGCTTTCAGATCTGGCAATTGTGAGGAATATAGGAAAGCCAAGTATATCTTGGATAAAGGGATCAAATGTGCGAAAAGAAAGTACTCTGCAGGAACAAATGCCTGCAAATAACAGTGCATTAGTCTGGAGAGGCCTTAAACAGGTCACTAACTTCAGGAAGCAAACATCAAGCAGTTTTGTTGATCCCAGTCTGGCTAATTAGTTAAATCAGTTTTTTGGTTTGGTTTGAAAGACAATGGGACATAAATCTGATGGTCACACTGTTAATTCTCTGCACTCCTCCTCTTATCAGCTTTCCCCTCCTATCATCATTGCAAAAAGCATCTGCCACTTATTCAAAAAGCAAAATATTAAAAAAGCTTATTTCCCCTTCCAAATGCAGGCACTGTGCAAACCAGTTGTCCGTAGTTTGAATTTGAATTTCCCCTTGGGATTAATAAAGTATCTATCTATCTATCTATCTATCTATCTATCTATCTATCTATCTATCTAGTATTTGCTGACATTTTCAACCAATCTCTGGATCTGTGCCATGTTCATTCCTGCTTCAAAACCTCCACCATCATTCCAGTAGCAAAAAAAAATCAAAGGTCACAGGCCCAAAAAACTATAGACCAGTAGCTTTATCCTATTGATAATGAAAATCTTTGAATGCCTTATTCAGAATTACCTCAAGAATACTACAAAAGACTTCCTGGACCCATTTCAGTTTGCACACAGAGCCATCTAGTCTGTGGATGATGCAGTGAATTTAGGTCTGAGCTTTATTTGCTAACACCTTGAAAAGCCAGGGGCATATGTGAGGATCGTGTTTGTGAACTTTAGCTCTGCTTTCAATACAGTCATCTCAGAGCTTCTACATAAGAAAGTCAGTTCAACCTTCCATTAGAAAATAGACTTTCTTACAGATAGGATACAGTACGTGTAGTTGGGCTCACATGTCTGACCCATTGACCCTTAGTACTGGTACACTGCAGTGATGTGTCCTTTCCCCACTACTCTTTTTACTTTATACAAATGACTGTACCTCTAGCGATTTGTCTGTCAAACTTTTTACATTTGCAGATGATATAACACTAATAGGCCTCATTTCATTTCAAAAAACAATGAGTCCATATACAGGCATGAGGTGGAAAATGTGACATTGTGGTGCAGCCATAGCTACTGTATTTGGACCTTAACATTCAAAAAACTCAGGAGAGAGACAGATAAGTTTCAGGTAACAGTCACCTGCTCACCTATCACTTGCTACAAATAGCTCAACTGTTGGGATGGCAGAATAATTTTCATTTCTGGGCACTGTGCTGTCACAAAGCCTTAAATGGGACAATAACATCATGCATGATTAAGAAAGCCCATCAGAGACGGGTTGGATAATGGATGGATGGATGAAAAATGCCACCTTTTATTGGCTAACTAAAAAGATTACAATATGCAAGCTTTTGGCTGCAGAAATTTAACCTCCCTCTAGCGATATTGGTCCAACTCTACACAGCCATCATCGAGTCCATTCTGACCTCATCTATAACTGTCTGGTTTGGTGCTGCCTCTGTTCAGGCTAAGGCCAATCTGCAGCATATCATCAAAGCCTGTAAAAGGATCATAGGCTGTAACGTATTACACACTGAAGTCCTAAACGAGTCCAGGATAAGGAAGAGAGCCACAAAGAACATTGCTGATATGACTCACCCAGGACATCACCTGTTCCTAAGACTTCCCTCCAGCAAACATCTTTGTGCAGTGAAAGCTAAAACAACCCTTCCCCTAAACAGTTTTTTTCCCATGTGCAGTTATTCTTATTAATCAGGTCTGAGCTTCTACTCAGTATCTATGTATAAGGTGAGACACAAAAGTAACCGGATTGGTAAAAAAATATATATATTTATTGATGCATTACAGCATTCTAAACATTGTCATCTTCTATATACTCCCCCTCCCGATCTCTACACCGCTCCATAAATATTCTCCATCGATTGAAACAGTGCTGGACGTCTTCTTGCTTGAGGTTTTTCAACAGGCTTGCCGTTTTTGTCTTGACTTCATCCATTGAAGAAAAATGAGTTCCCTTCAGGTCACTTTTGATTTTTGGGAACAAGTAAAAATCACAGGGAGCAAAATCAGATGAGCAGGGAGGATGATCGAGGACAGGAATGGTTTTGTCAGTCAAAAACTGCTTTACGGAAAAAGAGAAAATTCGCAAGAGATTTGATGTTGATTCGCTGTTCGATTTTTTCACCCAATGTTATCATGGCAACTTGTGTAGCGATTATTGTGCAAATACTGACTGGGCTATTCACAGGATATACCTAGCCGCTCGTTGGTTTGAGAGGACATGTAGGAGGGGATATAGTTCATTGATTCATGATTCATGCCGACCTCCAGACGGTTTTCCAGGAAAGCCCCAAGCGCAGTTCGGTTATTTTTGTATCTCACCTTGTATACCTGCACACTAGGCTATCTGGACATTTTAATCCTACTCCCCCTTTTAGTTTTTTTTTGTATTGCCCTTGTATGTTGTATCATATTTTATCATTTTATATTTTATCTTCTTATACTTATCTTTTGTATTCTGTGTTGTCCTTGTATGTTGTACCAATACTATCAAGACAAATTCTAGTACACATTAGTGTACCGGGCCAATAAAGCAAATTCTGATTCTGATTCTTGGGGAATCACCCACAAAACACAAGGCAAAGGAATTCAGCAAATAATAAGCATATCTGACTCAAAAATAAACAGAAAAGACATAAAACAAAACTTTGAACCCTATCCATGGGAGGAAGCATGGGTGACATAGATGTAACACTTTCAGTTTGCAAGAGATGCTTACTGATCCATGCAGCCTATATCACAATTCTGGCAGCTGGACAAAACACATTTTGAATTGCTGCTCATGAATCTTTCTGTCTTTGATTTAGAGTCTAGTTGTTTTTTTTCCCTCTGTTATGAGATCCTCACCTTTTCCTGAATTCATGGCTCTGACTTGTGTCCGTCCTGACAATATTTATTTTGTATAAAACAATAGTGCTGTGTATAAATCTGTGCTATCAACTTCTGCTTTATTTCTGACAGAATTCTTTTCTAGAAATTAGGTTGTTGATTTCTAATCACACCTTGTCTCATCATCTCAGACCACTTTTCCTGCCTTTTCCTTCCATAAGATGTATTTAGTTATTTTACCTTTCAAATCAGTAATGATAGTATAGTGTAACATAGCTTCTACACCTTAAACATTTCTCAGTTCTTTCCCGATCCTTGAAAAAGCTATATTAAGGGTTTGTAAATAACTAATGTTGTATGACTCTTGTAATTTTTTTTTGTTTGTTTGGGAGGTATAACACATTTTATATTAGCTCCACATTGTAATAAACCAATATATTACATGTAACTGCTGGTTTATTTCTTACTCTTTTATTTATGTAAACTTACATAAAGATGAATGTATCACTTAGGATCTTCTTACCAGTGTGATAATTTCCCCCATGTTGTTTTAACACTCATTTAAATCTTCCAGGTTAATTAGTGCATGATTTGTGATATTCACCTCCAGCTACCTTTTCTCCAAGGTTTTCTTTCATTTTAATTAACAGTAGTTCTGATAGTAATGAGTGGTGAAATTCACTGAAGGCCTCTAACTCTGTTGTAGAAAAATCTCTAAGGTTCACAACCATTCACTTAATGCATTTGTTCTTAATGTGTTTATTTAGCTAAAAGACAGGGAAGCTACAATATTTTCATTCAAGTCCCAAATAAATGTAATTACTGTAATGAAGCTCTATTAAATGCAATTTTTGCATCACTTGAACAGCACTTGCAGGGTTTTTTGCATTCCTCAAAAGATGTTTCTGTATGAAAATATTTACATGGCTTGACTGATAAGAAAAAAAGCTTTTTTCAATGAGGCAGGATTACTAGACAAAGAAAATTAGGGTGAAATCGCTGGCTTTCTTTGACAACTAAAATCTACATAACTCTAACTTATAAATATAAACTAAATAATAGCCAGAAATATAAGATGTCAATGAGCGTTATCAAAATATTTGTTCACAATGAGATTCAATTACTCACATATGAGTTACATATACAGTAAGTAGTACCATTTATTAAAGCAAATGTCCTTGTCTTTTCAGAATAAAACACATATTTCAAAGGCCAAACTGTAATTTATAATGTGAGTAACGTGAGGAAATAAAAAAACTTATAATAAGTGGCAATATTTTTAATTTGCCTTTTTAGTTTTCTAAAAAAATATACAGACAGTATAAGAAGTGAAACAAAAAAGACAACATAGTGAAAATCATATTTTTGTAATATTTTATAAAAGCACAATATTCTTAAATATGTCTAACCAGTGTCATGGGGGACAGATCCTATCCTGGTCATTTGAAGCACAAGCCAAAATGCTGCTGCAAGAATTATTACAAGAACAAGAAAATATGAACACATAACTCCAGTTCTTAAATCCTTACACTGGCTCCCGGTTAAGTTTAGGGCAGAATTCAAAATCCTCCTTTAAACATATAGAGCATTAAATGGCCAAGGTCCGGTTTACTTGTCTGAACTTATCATGACTTACAAACCAGAGCGCACATTAAGATCTCAAGATGCTGGTCTGCTTAGGATTCCAAGGATTAATAAAATAACAGTGGGATGTCGAGCTTTTAGTTACAGGGCCCCTAAACTGCGGAATGGTCTGCCTGCTACTATAAGAGATGCCGGCTGAAGACTCACTATTTCAGTTTAGCTTATCCTGACTAGAGCTGCTGATTTACTGTACAGACTACATCTCTGTTATTAGTCATTAGCACTAAAACATAAGTAACATGATAGTTATAATTGGATACTAACCCTCACTTATTCTGTTTCTGTCCTCAGTACTCAAATGTGGCACTTGGTGCCACGGCCCACCTGCCAAGTTGTTTTGCCTGCCTAAGGTAAAGTCATCCCTGATGGAGGATCACAGGAATCGTGGGAAAGAGGGGTCCTTTCATCGGATTGGCTGGCCCAGCACTGTTTCAGCCATGGAATGGCCAAATGGGGGAGGCAGCTTGATGGATGAGGTCTCCAGGACTCTAAACAAATCCAAATCATATTATGTGATATCATCTACTGTTAAATTCTGCTACGTACTTCTAAAATTTTTATTTGTATACTATATTGAGGATTTGCTGTGTTCTGTGTATTGTATTGTATTGTATTGTATTGTATTGACCCCCTTCTTTTTGACACCCACTGCACACCCAACCTACCTGGAAAGGAGTCTCTCTTTGAACTGCCTTTCCCGAGGTTTCTTCCAATTTTTCCCTACTGGGGTTTTTTTGGGAGTTTTTCATTGTCTTCTTAGAGAGTCAAGGCTGGGGGGCTGTCAAGAGGCAGAGCCTGTTAAAGCCCATTGTGGCACTCCTTGTGTGATTTTGGGCTATACAAAAATAAATTGTATTGTATTGTATTGTATTTTGTAATGAGCAAATATTAATTATGTAATTTTGTGAAAACTGAATATCCTGGAATGTTATTAGACTGTCTGTCATATGTGCAATGCCTATTAAATGCCTCTTAATTTGTTTGCCTTTTAGCTTGCAGGACAGAGTTTGAATGTGCCAAGGCAGTTGAATTTTGCAATTGCAAAACTGAATAAAAAAATTTTTGACAGTCAAATAGAAGTGGTGATGAATGAACACTTTTCATTGGTTTCAATGATTTTTTGTGTGTTTTATTGTTTTAAAGTTTATCTTTTCCTCTTTTTCCACAAATAATATATTTAGTGAAACACACGGATCTATGGTCCTAAAATAACATTACACAAAAGGCTAGATGTAAACAACTGTAAACTCTACCTATTATTTACAAATGTAAGAACTTACACTTGATTATGAATTCTGAACATGTATGAACTGTGTCCTAGGGTGTCACCAATAAGATGCACTTGTGGGGACTGTGCTTTAATTACAATAAACTTTTCTGTCCACCAATATAGTGCCAGGTTATTACTATCTATTTTTTTAAGTTCTAGAACATATCTGGTGGAAAAATTGAGTTGTCTGATAACACTGGCAGAAAAGATCCCCAACTGCTCCCTGTGATGGCACAGGTTTGCCTGATAAGTTTGTTCAGGCATTGTGTATTTTTTGTGCTCAGGTTGCTTCTCTAGGAGACTGCAGTGTAGAACACCACACTGGTCACTATGGACTGGCAAAACATTTCCAGCAGCTTGCTGCACACATCAAAAGACCTGTGTCTCCTTCGAAAGTACGGTCTGCTCTGGCCCTTCCTTCACCACTGTGTTGTCAGACAGGTCCAGTTTGTTGTTTATGTGAATCCCCAGGTAACTGTAGCTCTCTACCTCTTCCATATCCTCCCCCTCAATTGTGACTCATCTCAGAGGCTTCTTGGCATGCTGGAAGTCCACCATCAGTTCTTTTGTCTTCCAATTTTTGTTTGGCTGCCTCGGTTTTTATTTGGATTTTTTCCTTTGACTTGGCTTACATTTTTTAATTTTAAGTTTGTTTAATAGATGTATTTGTTAATCTTCCAGTGAACAGCATGAAAAAATTGCTAAATTATGACAATTATCACATAGTCCAAAGACCAAACATGCAACACATGTACATCACTGTTTTTGATTTTTCCACATAATAAAGAAATTATTCAGTAGCTGTATTTGGGAGGAGTATTGACCTCACACTCTTCTCAGACTTTTATCAGTGAGCAGCATAACATCCTGTCACACACGTGAGAGTAGGAGGCAGCTAAAGGGCTTGAGTAATTGTAATAAAACATCCGACCAGGGGGTGGCAGAGTGCACTGACTGTCTTTCTCAGTTCCCTACAGACCTTTCCCGGGAAATCCTTCAAGGTTCCAGCACCTCTGAAGACGTCACTTCCGAAGCCGGCCCCTTTGATGATGCCACTTCTGGTTCCAGCCCCTTTGATGACATCAGTTCCTCTCAAGACCTTTAAAGTCTCCATCTTAGGCTACTATAGCCAGTTCTGTTTTGGACTCGGTGATATGCACATCGTGTATTTGATTAAGAATACCCTTTTTCAGCTGGGAAAAACAATATACGGGTGGCTGCCCCAAACCTTTGTAATGTCTTGGACTCATTTATATGACAATCCATATGAAATGTTTCTAAGTAACCAGTTTTCAGTTTCTTTGTTTCTGTTGCATCCGTGTCTGTGTTGTCCGTAGAGCTGACTGATTCACAATCGGGCTATCATGATCCATCAGGGTGCCTAGAAAAGAAACAATTCTTTTTTCTTTAAGTGTTTTGGATTGCTGATATTATGCAAGAGGTCCTCAGTGATGTGGCCCCCTTAAAAAGTACAGGTCCTCACTGTTTCCACTGCAACCACATGCAGTAAATGTCAATAGGAGAATGACCCCCTCCAATTCCCCTTAATTCCCCAGTCAACTTTTTTCTGAAATTGAGGAAAAGATTGTTGTAGGACATTAGAACAACACTGACAAGAAGAGTCTATCCTGTCCAATAAGCCTGCCAAACCTATTCAAATTTCTTTAAAATAACATTAGGTTAAGTCCCAAACATCCCAAATTATTACTGTCTGCTGTACCATAATACTTAGTAACTTGTTCCACATATACATGGCTGTCGGTGGGAGGAAAATCGCAGTATCTAACCTTGACCAGTCTAATGCACAACTACACAATTAAATAGGAAGTTCAACCTTTTCCCTGTAGGTTGCCTTGACATTGTCATTGTTAGTCAGAACCACTATTGTTGTATTGTAGACAAGCTTGATGATAGACTTGTCATGCTGAGGAAAACAATTAGGCATAAACAGGCATATCAGCAAAAAAATTCATATTCCCTGTAATATTCCAACTGTTTTGCTCTGGGGGAGGCATGGTGGCACAGTGGTAGCACTGCTGCCTCACAGTAAGGATACCAGGGTTTGTGTCTCAGGTCATCCCTGCATTAACTTTGCATGTTCTCCCTGTGTCTGCATGGGTTTCCTCCCACAGTCCAAAGACATGCAGGTTAGGTGAATTGGTGATCCTAAATTGGCCCTAGTGTGTGGTTGAGGTGTGTGCGTTCGCCCTGCAATGGACTGGCACCATGTTCAGGGTTTGTTCCTGCGTTGCACCCTGTGCTAGATTGGATAGGGTCCAGCAGACTCCCACGACCCTGTTCCCGACTAAGCCAGTTAGAAACTGACTAACTGGTTTGCTCTGGTGTTCAAAGTGAGATGGACTCTGGTCTATCACTCAGAATGTCCTGGAACTAGTTAAAGAAACATGACCCCAGGGTTGATTACTATATTCAGAGTGTCAAAATCAACTGTCATGGAAAAAAAATTAATTAGTAAATCAATTAATCCAATAAATAAAAAGAAATATTTATAAAAATGCCACTGAGTTAACTATTTTTCCAACAAAATGAAGCAAAAATAAAAGGAACAGCGGATGGTACAAACCTTAAGTGGCCCTATCACTATCCTGAAAAATAAGTAGCTAATGGCATTACTATAGAAGAGCTTGCTTCAACCCCAACTTCTTAACTAGCTTGTTAATGATTATTAAATATTACAGGAATGAAAATAAAATTCTAAAGTCAACAGTCTTAAAGAAAGCAGGAGGGCTAAACTATAAAACATACTCAAAAATGGCACACACACAAGTACAAATTGCAGAGATGTACAGTACAGGCCAAAAGTTTGGACACACCTCCTCATTCAATGTGTTTTCTTTATTTTCATGACTGAAGGCATCAAAACTATGAATGAACACATGTGGAGTTATGTACTTAACAAAAAAAGGTGAAATAACTGAAAACATGTTTTATATTCTAGTTTCTTCAAAATAGCCACCCTTTGCTCTGATTACTGCTTTGCACACTCTTGGCATTCTCTCGATGAGCTTCAACAGCTAGTCACCTGAAATGGTTTTCACTTCACAGGTGTGCCTTATCAGGGTTATTTAGTGGAATTTCTTGCTTTATCAATGGGGTTGGGACCAGCAGTTGTGTTGTGCAGAAGTCAGGTTAGTTGGACAATCATTTATTTTTCAACAGGACAATGACCCCAAACACACCTCCAGGCTGTGTAAGGGCTATTTGACCAAGAAGGAGAGTGATGGAGTGCTGTAAATGGTCATGAAAATAAAGAAAACACATTGAATGAGGAGGTGTGTCCAAACTTTTGGCCTGTACTGTATACAAAACAAAAAAGTCTGACAGTTCCAAAAAAATAGAAGAGCCGAGAATATGTCCATTCTTCTGCTTGTGTCAGCATTTATATTGTTGCAACCACGATTATGTGTCCACATGCCATGATGTCACATGCCCTAACATATGGTAACCATCATAACATAAGGTCAGAGTCCTGCCATCATCCTGCATCCACAAAAAAAGTGTTTCTTTTGCTAAGGTGGATTAGTGTTTTGGGAATAGCTGTAGGAATGGAATACTTCATTGGTAAGTCCAGCGTGTCTGGTATGTCATGACCAACTGCTTGAAGCAAAGTGATAGAGCTCAGTACCAAAGGCTTGCAGTAATTCTTACACATAATCTTAACTTTTGTGTTGCTGGAACAATGGTGGTTATGTTAAAGAAGGTAGGAACTACTATATATCTAGAGCCATGGACATATATATGTCATAAAATGTGCCTGCTAGCTGATTGCAACATGTTCTGAGTGTAGTGTTGGGAGTGCCATCTACACTTGAAGTGGCTGAGTGTTACTAAGTCACTTTTGAGATCTCCTAACTTTGTCTGTGTGCATTGTGAGAAACTGGCCACTTGGCAGACTTGTGGTTCACCTGGCTGTTTGGGACTTTTTAGGTTAAAAAATTATATAGAAAGCATTAGGCTTACTGGGTAAGGAGGGCTCGGTGGTTATTACACATGTGACTTTGATTTATGGTCTACATTTGCATGAATTTCTTCCCCTATAATCCAGTTCTGAGTTCTTTGTTCTGTGGGTATTCTTTGTGGCATTATTGACAGCTTTGAAATTGTCTTGGCTGCTCTGTGTGTTTTTTAATCGCCAGATTGAAATACTGCAGTATGGGCTTCAGTAGGAAAGTGAATGCACAGTTTAGGCATGGTCTGTGATGATGAAGTGTCCTTTTTATTCAAGATATTACAATATCATTAACACCTTTCTTGACGTAATAGGTTTTGCATAATACGTACCATATATACTCACATTTAAGTTTTCCCACATATAAGTCGGGACTTGATTTTACCGTATAATTTCTGGTATTTTATAATGTCGTATAAGTTGAATGCGGAAAACTCACGCTATTGGCCCAAGAGATTATGATATGTTAATGCCCACCTTAGAGAGTAACCACGGAGCACACTGCCTTATTTATATGCATTGTACCTATGTGACCACATGGTAATAACCAAACTATTCTGAAGCGATGTTTGCACTGTTTTGTGTTTTGTGTATCTCACACCCTCATACACCTTTATCGTAAGAGCATCCCTTATCTATGATGGAGCATTCGATCAGAAGAAAATATGAAGATGGTTTTAAAATAAACGTCGTTGAAGCGGTGAAAGAAATTGGTTAATGCACTGCTGCAACAAAATTTGATGTGTCTGAGAAACTGGTGTGAGATTGGAGGAAGCAAGAAGATGTGAAAAAAAAAAAATTAAGTGTTGCATTTATGAAAGGGTGTATAACCTGGGGTCTGATTTTATGATCAATTTTTCGTGTTTCAAGACCTAACTTATATGCGAATATATACAGTATTCATTTATGTTAACTGCTCTCCTCTCATTTGCAGTTGCTTTGGGCATACTGCGATCAAACAGGCCTGAACCATTGATTCCACTCTATCCAGCCACACTTCCAGCTGTTTGAATGTAAGAAACAGGAACAAAGAGATACAGTATGGTCTGAGCAAGCAAATTGGGAAGGATGTTTGGCCTTAAAAGTGTGAAGGGTATTTGTATAAATGTGATTGATGTTTGATGCAAACCATAAACAATGACAATGACACTCTCTGAATGTACAGATTCCTGCTAGATAATCTTCCCAGGAATGCAAACCATGATTTTTTAAAATTACAGCAGCCTGCTTACGCAAGTAGAAGGTTGTCATTCTATCATCTGATGTTCCAAATCTTATAAAAAAAACAAAAAAAAAAAAACAAAACAAGTCACTTGGTCTCTAGCATAGCACCAGGAAAAGTATAGTGAATTTTTGTATATTTTGCATTTTATATATAGTAGTGTAGACAGCATACATTTTTTTGTTTTGTTTTGGACTTGTTCGCTTTGTGAAAATGGGTAAGTATTTGAAGAATCCTTCAGGATGTTCCAAGCAGGTACTCTCAGTTGGAGTCACTGTTGTTAACATTTTATTAATGCAGCCAATAGATGGTCTCCTAAAAAATATAAAATTGAAAAGACTTATTTGCCTAACTAATGGCGTAAGTCAATAATCATCGACACCCAGCCAACAGCATTATTGTAAACTCTGTTTGCCTTAGAAAAGCACTTCTGTGCATCACATAATAACAATAAAAAGATGCTAAAAGGTTTTGGAAACTTTAAGTCTAGATACATGCAATACTGATATAAATATAACGTGTGGCAAAAACACTGAAAAGATGCATTCCAGCTAAAAAGTTAAATTCCAATAACATTATTTAATGAACAGAATAAAGAAACCCCGTTAATATGTTGAAAACCTGGGGGTTGTTTAGGGTCTGATAGGAAATATGTGGACCAAATATGACCTGTACAGGAAACAGATGGACCATTTTCTAAATCCCCTTGGGTTAAAGTAATCAGTCTGAGTGATTTGGTCTCTGTTATGCAGCTGGAAATAAACATACAGAAACATTGGGATATTTTTATCTTTTAGCTTTTTTTTTTTTTAAATTGGAACATGCTGAAGAGAAGGAACAGTCATCAGACCAAATGGAAGAATATTAGGTGGCATCTACTGTAGAAATTGTGTCATAGCTACTTGTGAAAAATAAATCCTGAAAGAGTACACAAGTCTTTCCCTGTCAAAGGATGGATCCAGCCTTGTGCCTGATGCTCCTGGGATAGATTTCTATTTCTGTGACCCAACAGTTGAACTACAGTATGTAGGTTACAATGATGGATGGATTGATATTTCTAGCATATTTTGAGAAAACACATATTTAATTGCTTAATTTGTACATGTTTACAACCGGTATTTAACACAGAGTAATCAATCCTTTTTTATTTTAGAATGACCACAGTGTTTTGTTTTGGCCTTACTGGCTTGGTTTGACCAATCTCACATGAAGTTCACCTTTTGTTCCCTGACAACTTCAGCTCTGTGGGAGTAAATGTATGGGAGGAGCAGAATAATGAAAGAATTGTGACCACCTGTCAGTCTCAGTGAAAGCCATCTTCTGTTACAGTTGATTTCATTTTTCCCGGATAGGACCTGCTTTTGCAAACACCCACAGGGCCAATTTGGACTCATTATTTAACCTACCATATGTATCTTTGGAAGAAAACTGAGGTATCTAGTGGAATTGTCCACAGAAAGGAAGAATGGTCAAACTGCTTTCAGTCATAACGCAGTGCAGCCATGGAGCCCTTGAAGCTCATTTTGTTGCTAATTAGGCAGGACTGTCTCTGTCTCCAAAAAAAAAAAGCAAAGATACACAAAAATAGAAATCTTTTAGAAATGGATATTTTAGATATTATAATATGTAAAAATTAAAACAAAATAAAGGTAGAGAATATGAAAACCAAAAAACAGAGACAAAGTGGCCATAAAAACACTCCCAAAAACCCTCATAAAATCAAAACATATGCAGATTCAGTCTGAAAGAAAGAATAATATGCCAAGAAAAGGAAAAGAAAAAATATTTAAAAAGAAGATAAAGAATCGTGCTTATGACTAAACGAAACAGTTTCCAAACTGAATCATCAAGCACAAGATACAAGAATGGGAATACTCCTTACTTTTTAGTAATTGAAACATTAAGTGCATTTGATTTTTATAGGGAAACATGAAGAAGACCCCAAGGTTACATTAAGGATTTGTGGACAAATAATGTTTTTGTTTAAAATACAAAAAAGACAGATGTGCATTCATCACTATGAAGTACTGATGAAATACAAAATAACAAACAGAGCAGAAAGGTGACTAAAAAGTCTTCCATGGTCAATAGGCAGTGCATATGGTTATGATAAAAAAGAAGTATGAAACAGCTAAATATACAAGCCTACACAACCACCATCTGTTAACCACCCCAAGACAACCAATGTTTTGCCTTTGGTAAGTCCTTCAGAATCTGCGGTAGGCACTTGGCTAACAATGGTAGATCTAAGCATCTTGCTAATCTCCAGTCATGGCTTCTTAATTATGCTACTCAACATGTTCTGGTCTAACAGAACTAGTATGAAAATGGATGTCTGCTTTTGGCTTCTCTTATTTTGAGCTACTTTTTCAGCTTCCTAAATTAGGGTTTCTTGGCTTTGATTTTGGGACTCTTATTATTGCAGATTTTATTTGTTTCATTCTGGTTTTGTCTTCTGCATTTAAGTGTAAGATTTATCCATATGAGTTACTGCTGGCCATGGATTTTGCATGTTGAAAAAATAGAAATAGTATTTCATATTATTTTCATAATTATTTCTGGCCTTTCTTCAGATTTCAGGTTTATGCTTTGTATATTTAATCTAGGAAGTTGGTAATTAAACATTTTAAAATTAACTTGTATTCATTGTTTCTTTTCATTTTAAATTTTTTTCTTCTAGTTTAATGGTTCCTTATGCTTTGTTACATAAAATGAATTGTACACTCTTTTGTCTTAATCCCTAAATGACTGCTACCTCTTCCTGCTTTGGCAGTTCTCTTACTTAATTCTTATACCTGTTTGCAACTAATGCTAATAATTCTGTTTGAGCACTCTCTAGATTTTTTTTAATTTATTTGATTAATTAATCCATTTCTTAAATTCTGATTAATGTATTAAATGGCTAAATTATTGTTTAATTGTTTAATTTAAGACTAGTGTGTATGTAGAAAAGAACTGAAAATCTCTTACTGACATTTAAGTGTTTTGATATTCTTGATATCCTTCTGCTGTGAAACATTCTGACCTGTCATTGTTTGCATATGTCTTAAACAACTATTATCATACACTGATAATTTCTGTATTATCTATATGTATTTATTTATTAAATTACATATCTATTGACTACATTTATGTATCTAGATTGCAAATACCATACATTGCGTCAATGTTCATATTGCTTACTACATATCAATATTGCTGCTACTTCTTTGTCTTGCCTGTATTTTAATTTTAAAATTAAATTTTAATTCTATTTTTAATTATTTTTAATTTATTATTTGCACTTCATGTTGTTACATTGTGGACCCTAAGATTCACAATTTCGTCTATCTGTATACTTGTTTATGGCTGAGATGACAATAAAGTTCGCTTTGGGTTTTTTATGATTTAAACTTTACATTTTGCTTAAAATCAATCTTGACATTCACTCACTAAACAGCAAAGCAGACAGTGAAAATTAATACATTGACTCCATGGTTTCAAATGCCTAACCAGATATAAGCAAATGATTTGACATTTGTCATTTGTTTTTAAAATCTGAATGTTTATGAGTTAGCAAAGCAAATTGTCCCAGAGAGATGAAAGTTCAAGGTGAAAAAAATTGTGTATATATATATTGTGGACTGGGACCCGGACACAGGCAGACGGACAGCATAGTTCCACCACACACTGTTTATTTACAATATATTTACAAGTTTTTTCTGTGCACTCACACACCCCAGTGCCTCCAGCACCGATTCCCCCAATGTCCAGGCCACACTCTTCCAGTGCCTTTCTCTTGGCCGCCTCCCGTCCTCTCTCCAGCTCTGTCCTCTTCCACCCGACATCCACCAATGACTGGAGGGAGGCTTGCCCCTTTTATAGGAACCCGGATGGGCTGCAGCTGCTTCCCGGCAATCTCCCGCGGACACACCCCCGTGTGGCGGAAGTGCCAGCTGCGCACCCGGAAGCCGTCCGGGTGTCCCCAGTCATCTTCCCCCCGGCACTTCCTGGTGTGGCGGAAGTGCCGGGCTCCCGGGATAATAAGGCACTGGGGCGCCGCCTGCCGGTGGCCACGGGCCCCTACAGGGCTGGGCTTCCAAGCCCTCTACCCGAGGCCTCCAGTATAACCAGGACAGACGCCCCCTTTCGGTCTGGAGGAGGCACAAGCCCTCCTCTGGTCCTCCTGGGCGTCCTGGCTGGGCTCCAGCCCCGGCCGGGGACCACACGGGATATACCGGCATCGGGGCGCCGACTGGCGGTGGCCACAGGTCCCTACAGGGCTGGGCTTCCAAGCCCTTTACCCGAGGCCCCCAACATAACCAGGACGGATGCCCCCTCGCGGTCTGGAGGAGGCACAAGCCCTCCTCTCGTCCTCCTGGGACGAGATAGTTTATATATATTTATATATAATATATATAGTATATATATTTATATATATATATATACTGTATATATATATATATAATATATATATTATATGATCATATTACAAAATCGTTAATGCAAAATGAACTATAAGTCTTGATACTGGCATACTATTACAGCGCAGTGTAACAAGCCTATATTTTTATCTCACTGTTCTTGCTCTAAGCAGCAAGGGAAATCTAAAAGTTAAAACAACTGATTGCTTAGGCAACACATTACTGAAAACTAATTTAACCAAATGTCTGTCTCTGTGTTAGTTTTTCATCTTAATATGATTTAATTTTTCACCAGCTGAGGTGAAGCATGCAAAATATCCTATGTTAGATCAATAAGAACCTCCAACTGCAAATGAAAAATTACAATATTTCCAAAGACATAATTTTTTTAAAAGAGGTTTAGGCCTGCACTTTTCATTAAATCACACATTTACTCATTCCTGTTTATTTACGTACAGTATTTATTTTTTATCTCTGGGTGTACCTGAAAAGATAGGCTGTGCCAAAACAAAAGTATACCACAAGACATTCACATAAAACATTTAGAGTTATGGTTCAAATTTCCTGATCACTGTTGTGCAGACTATTGTCTGGTTTTCCTTGGTCTATTATCTTTTGAGTGAATCTCCTACCAAATTAAAATGATCACATGCTGCAACCATAATACAGCCGACACATCCATACATTTTTTAATGTTGTCTGTCCAGGGTCACACTACTGGGATCTGTGAGCCAAAACTTAAACCAAACTCTTTTTTGGAGGATTTATTATTTTATGTCAAAGTTTTCTATATTATTATATTTTTCGAATTAGTTCACAGGCTACTGATACATCATCTGTTGGAAGAAAATATTCCAATGAGTGATTATTTTCACATGATGAAGAAGTGTAAGCTGCACAAATGTTATTTAGTAATAAATATAAATAATAAAAATAAAATTCCTACCAGCATTCGGCTGTTGAATATATTAGTATCAGATATATGGAAACATAAGCATAGATAGATAGATAGCGTAGAAGATCAGCACAGCTACAGACAGACAACAAGGACACACGATGTCCAAAACACACACGTTTATTATACTCTTCCTTATTTACAAAACACCATGCATAAATCAGCACAATACTCAGTCCCTTTTTACTTCTCTTCTTTTCCTTCTGCCGCCTTCACTCCTCCAGTCGCAAGCTCATCTGCCTTCTGATTCCGGCTTCTCTGCTGGAGTAAGGTGGCCTCCTTTGTATCCAGAGCTGTCAAGGCACCCTCTGGGGGGTTGTCCTCTCATGTCCCGAGGTATGAATTGCCCTTCTCCTGGTCCTCTGCTCTTCCAGGCCTCCCGGCAGGGCACGATCCCCGGCCATCCATTGGAATAGATAGATAGATAGATAGATAGATAGATAGATAGATAGATAGATATTTTATCAGTGCCAAGGGTAAAACTGCATGCTACGCATAAAAAGTACCCAGAATACACTCAAAATGAAACAGAAAAATATATAATAAAAATGAATAAATTCGTCCATAATGTAACTAAAACGGGCATATTAAAAATGACAGAAAAAGCATAATTTAGTCTGTTTTAGCAGTAGGGTGCTTTTTAGCAAATTGGGATTCATCCCTACAAAATGAGAAGCTTTTAGTCAGATTCAAATAATGCACTGCTGTCTTCGATAACATGCAGAGACACTTAGGTGTGAGATCAGAGAAAAAGGAAATTAAAAATAAAAAACTTTCTTTAATGACAACGGTAGATCAAAATGTGTATACAGTGGTGAAACTTCCCATCCCTATTGCAGTATTCCCTTTATATTCACTTCTAGGCGCTCTTACAACTGGCATCACACTTTTTTATTAGATGATTCTTTACACTTTAAAATTTCTCTGCTTATTACTGTTAAGCATCATACTGTATACTGTATTTACAAAATGTTAAATTTAAACATTCAGTGCAGCACCATTTGTGCCATTTGCATCTTACACTTTAATAAACCAATTAACATGACATAAACAATGCATGCAGGCAATATGTTGAGGTCATAATAATTCAATAAAAGTATAACCATTAATATTGTTTTGCTTGACTAATGCTGCAAATCAGAGTATAATCCATCTTAAAAATGATGCATATGTTCCATTTAAGAAAGCACACTTTAAGAGCATTAAGGAGATTTTGAAAATGTAGTAATAAAAAAAATGAATCTGAGATTGTCAAGTGAAAACAAGAAAAAAAAAATTCTTTCCATAGATAAATTCTGCCAATCTGTCTCATTACACGCAAAGTATTCTTTTCCTGGCTGTTCTATTTTTTCCTGGAAATAAGCATTCATTAATGTCAATGACAGTTTTTGTCTTCAAACAAGTGTTCAACTATTTTTCCCCACCCA
The DNA here is from genome assembly GCA_026402145.1 of Polypterus bichir lapradei. Lineage (NCBI taxonomy): Eukaryota > Metazoa > Chordata > Cladistia > Polypteriformes > Polypteridae > Polypterus > Polypterus bichir. The sequence goes on from JANRMT010062807.1 coordinate 65,845,715, forward strand.
ACTACCTTGCAATGGAGATTTGTTGAGTTTTATGTTGTCATAATCCCTTTTATCAAGATTGTTTTTGAATTAATTAAACAGGTTCTTATTCATGTTTATTCTAATCTCTGTGATTACATATACATATATGGTTAATACTTTTTGTCTTATGTGAAGTCTTATAGCCCCACAGGAATAAACATGATCTTTGCAGTTTTGTTACATACAGTATTCACTCACTCCTGAACACCTATATGTTATTAATTTTCTTGTTGTTATTTTGTAAATATTTAAAGTATCTATTTATAAAAATCAGAATTTAAAGGCATACATGTATGCTTCTACATATCTTAGGTGAAAAGTATTTTTAAAGTCTATATGTTTATTTTACAGATTTACCCAAATAACAGTTTAGAAAGTGAGGACTACAGGACAGGATATTCCTACTTTACAGTCAATGTGATTTTGGCCATGGATGTTTTCTGTATTCTTCTCATGTTTATGGGTATCTCCTCCCATGGACAGTGCTATCACATTACATAACAATAAGGTGATTGAGACAATACATGTAACAACAGGTCAGTGAGCCTAACAAGTGTCATGAGTAAATTAATGGAAGCAACTTATTAAGGAAAAGCTGGAGCAGTGCATGTGAAGAGCAGTTGTATTAATGAACATTCAAAGAGTTTAGAGATTGTGTTTCACTCAAAGCTAGATTTCTATGACAAAGTAAAGTAGGAGTTCCTTGGCCTAAATTACAGTATATTTGCACAGTATAGTTGCACTAGCAGTACAATGCCAAGAAGTGAATGACAATAGAAATGAGTAACAGTTAAAAATGAAACCTTAAAAAATGATCCTGCAACAGTTACTAAGTATACCTTCACCTGATTCTTGAACTTGACAAAGTATCCCTTACATTGGCTTGTCAAAGCAAAATGGGTTCAGAAAATGAATGGATGGACTATGAATTGGTACTTAGTGATTTAGAAGATTATTGAGAGGTAAGTGCTGCTCTGATTAATAAAGATGAAATCAGACAAAGTGCTGCATAACCATTATATTAGAGTGTTTAAGAGTGTTAGTAAGTTCATATATACAGTTGACCATAGGCACATTTTCAAATGTCAAGGGAAATTATTTCAAATTGGAAGCTCACAAATGGTATCCAGTTATAAAAACTTGATTTAACTGAATTATATTACTATATGTGATTAAGGATAATATGCATCATGGGTAAATTAATGGTAGCTGCTTTTAGGGAAAACACATGTAAAAAAAAGGGTATTAAGGAACTGTCAACATGGACAGGAGAGATTGTATTTCATGAATGAATGATGTAAAAATTCTATGAGAAAGCAATAAAAGTGTATGGTCAGAGATATACAAACTATACATCTTGAATTTCAGAAAGCTATTAAAAGTCTCCCACAGGATAGGCTTGTAATAAAACTAAAAGAAACTGGAGACTGAGGCACAGTGTGAACAGTGGATGGGTGGAAAACTGTCTTAAATACAGAAAACAAAGTGTCATTGTTTAACACACTTTATCAAAAATGTTTAATGCATTTTATTGAATTTATTAAAAGCAAATAACATTCCATACAAGCAAGTCAAATTTTACAAAGCTAAGTTCGCATCAGATCATCCCCCACCCATGAGAAAGAGAGCTAGGCCAACAGAGTAAGTATTTAATAGTAGGAAAAATAAATAAGTAAATAAAAGAGGGAAAAGAATCAGCTTCCTCAATGTAAATGCTTATTCTAAAATGTCATTGATTAAATCCTGTCAGGTTTTAAAAAAGTTTTGCACAGATCCTCTAAGTGAGAATTTGATTTTTTCCAAATGAATCCAATATATAACATTAGTTTACCCACTGATTTAAAAGAGGAGAGTTAGAATTCTTCCAGTTAAGCCTATGTGCCAATAGTGTAGTAAAGGCAATTACAGTTTGTCCTTCTCCACCTCAAGCCCATCTGGAAGTACACCAAACACAGCTGTTAGTGGATTATGAGGGACTGTGACACCAAAGCTGTCTGAATGGCATTTAAAGATTTTGGTCCAAAATTATGTTAATTTGGTGCAGGCCCAGAACATATGACCCAATGAGGCTGGAACTTGATTGCAAAGTTTGCAGGCTGGATCTTGCCCAGGAAACATTTTGGACAGTTTTAAACGAGACAGATGTGCTCAATATATAATTTTAAGTTGAATAATTGTATGGTGTGCACATATGGAGCAAGAGTGAATTCTGTGCATATTACCTTCCGCTCCTTTTATGAAATGTTTCATTTTTTTATGAAAAAGTTTTCCCACTGTACTCTTGGATCTTTGAAAGGGAAGGACTTTAAAATGTTTTTTGTATATTACAGAAATGCTGTTTCAATCCACAAGACTGATCAATATTTTTTCTGGAATAGAAATAGGTGCCAGGTGAGGAAAATTGGGCAGGTTTTGTTTAGCAAAGTTTCTAATTTGGAGGTAGTGAAACAAATGTGTTTCTGGAAAGGTTAATTTGGAGTGGGAATTGTTCATAGGATGCAAAGACGTTGTCTATGTACAGATCTAAGTGATTTTAATGTTTTCCAGACATTAAAAACTATACATTTGAGAGGGTGGAAAAAGGTGATTATCCTGCAGAAGTGCCACAGATAAAAGCTTCTCTATCTTGAAATATTTCCTACATTGGTTCCATATTCTGAGTGAATGAAGCGCAATTGGGTTGTTAGTATATTGCTGATGACCTGTATTTATTGGGGTACAAAGCAAGGAATATAATGAAGTACCGCAGTATTTTATTTCTATTGCGGACCAAGTCTGTGTATGTTCATCTGTTTGTGTCAATGTCCAGGTTTTTATAACTTGCATATTAGCTGCCCAGTAATAAATCTGAGAGTTAGGTAGAACCATGCCACCTTCTGCCTTAGGTCTTTATAGGGTTGCTCTTTGGATACCTGAATGTTTTAAATTCCAAATAAATGGGTTTATGATTGAATCTAACTTCATAAAAAATAATTTATTGATGTATATTTGAATGTTTTGAAATAGAAAAAGAAGCTTAGGAAGGATATTAACAGTGTTAATTCTCTAGCTAAAGTGAGATGAAGGGTAAACCATCTATGCAGACAACAAACTTTTTTTGATAAAGAGCTTTGTGTTTACTTGTGATGTTTACCCCTAGGTATTTAAACCATTCTGCGATGAAAAAAAGGGAAGGTGTCCAATCTAATACTGTGTACTTGAGAGTTCACTGGAAAGATCACACTTTTATTCAAATTAATTCTGAGACCAGAAAAATTTTGAAATTCTGTTAGTGCTGTTAGGACTGCAGGCATAGTATTTTGTAGATCTGACATATATAGTACCATATCTTCTGCATGTAGTGAAATTTTCTGTTCATGTCCTTCTATGATAATCCCCTTTATCTCATAAGCCATTTTGAAAGTGAACTGCCAGTGGCTCAATGGCGATTGCAAAAAGCAGTGGTGACAAAGAGTATCCTTGTCTACAACCACGTTCTAGTTTGAAGTAGTCTGAATTAATATTATTAATACAAACTGAAGCTTCTAGACTGGTATACAGTAATTTCATCCATGCACATATGTTTGGGCCAAACCCAAATTTCTCCAGTGTAGTAAATGGGTAGTTCCATTTAACCGTATCAAATGCTTTTTCTGCATCCAACGATAATAACATCTCCAGGGTGTTAGACTTTGTGGGTAAATATATTACATTAAACAGGCGCCGAAGATTGGAAGCTAAGTGTCTGCCTTTAATAAATCCAGTTTGGTCTTGTGTTATTACCTAAAGAAAGACTTTCTCATTCCATCTAGCTAGGACTTTGGAGAGTATCTTAACATCATTATTCAAAACTGAGATTGGTCTGTTTGATGCACATTGTAGTAGGTCCTTATTTTGCTTAGAAAAGATAGAAATTAATGTTTGGTGAAAAGTCTGAGGTAGAATTTTATTGTCTCTAGCTTCTGTAAATGTTGCTAATAAAAGGGGAGCTAACTTAATTGAGAATTTTTTTATAAAATTTGGCAGGGTAGCCATAGGGCATGCTGCTTACCCACGCTGAAGTGAGTTTATAGCATCTAGTAATTCTGAGAGTGCCAGAGGTTTATCCAGTTCCACTGCACTGAGGGTATCTGTAACACATCCAGAAATGCATTAGGCTGTATCTTGTAGAATATAAGGACTTATAGTAGTCTCTAAATATGTGCATTATATTTTTATGGTCAATGATTTTGTCTCCATCTGCATTGGATTGCAATGTGAACTTCCTGCTTGTGGATTTGTTGAGCTAAGATCTTATTAGCCTTCTCTCTGTGTTCATAGTATTGATGTCTTGATTTAATAATGAGTTGATCTGTTTCTTTAGTTGTCAAGAGGTTTAGCTCTGTATTCAGAGCCTGTCTTTTCCTATAAAGTGCTTTATTTGGACATCTGGCATGTTCTTGAGCTATTCTGGTAATATGAATGATTAGCTCTGATACCTTCTTGGTTTCTGATTTATTTTTGTGGGAAAGATATGAAGTAATCTTTCTTCTTAAGAAACCCTTCAAAGTTCCCCTGAGTATTCCTGCAGAGACCTCTGAGGATAAGTTTGTCTAAAAAAAAAATTGATTTGCTTATAAATTCTGTACAGTTCTCTTCTGCTAATAAAAGGGTTTAAGACATCAGTTTTGAGATAAGTATGTTTGGCATAGTGATTTAAGTAATTTCCATGATCAAAGGGGCATGGTCGGTGACAACAGTTGCGTTGTACTTACAAGATTTAATCGTAGGCAACAAATACTTATCTATAAAGAAATAATCAATTACTGAGTAGCAGTGCTGCACTGGTGAGTAGAAGGAAAATGCTCTTGACTTTGGATTTAGAAATCTCCAAGAATTACAAACTGTGTAATTGTTTTTGCAGTGTTAGATGACACCACCCCTGTGGCAGGAGACCTATCTAGGTCTGGATTTAAAACACAATTAAAGTCACCAGCCATTATAATTTTATGAGTGTTCACATTGGGAATGAATGCAAATACATTATGGATAAAGTCCCTACAATCCACATTGTGTGCATATATATTTATCAAAATCACTTTACAGTTAAACAAAGTACCCATGACGATCACATATTGCCCTTCAGAATCAGATACTACATCTTATACTACAAATGAGATTGTTCTATGTATAAGAATTCCCACACCTTTAGTTTTCTTTGTAAAGCTGGAATGAAATATTTGGCCAGTCAAGTCTCTGTGCAGCTGAAACTGATCCTTGCTTAATAAGTGGGTCTCCTGTAAAAATACTATTTTAGCACTTAAACCTATACTATTCTAGCGTTGTTAGATTTAAATACACAATTGACACTTTGGCATGGTAGTCTTTCACTTAAGCTGCAGCTGCAGGCCCCCTCTTTCAGCAAAAGTGTAAGTTCTTCTCACAGTGCCCCTCTCTGTAGTGCAGTTTCTGGGTCTCATCTGATCAATTGCTGGCAAATGACATCTAGAGATGTCTAAATATGGCACAGTTTTCTAAACTTGATCAATGAACAAAAAAAAAATAATAATAACCCAGCCTTGATGGGCAAACTTTGTACCTATTATCAGCAAAATGTTTGATTTATGTGCACCTAAGAAACCAAAGGTAAAATGTCCACTCCTTCCTTTATAATCCATTCCAGCCACTAACTTTCTGCTCTCTACCAGTTCCTAACTCATGATCTGATCTGTAGCATGATCCAAACTGTTTGAAATTGTCACTGTAACAAACGCTGGAATGTTCCTATTTTAACCCAAAAGGTAAGCTAGTTCTGGAATGTAGGTAGAATAAAGAGAAAGCCACATTTTGTCCGGCCATGCTAAAAGACAGCAAGAAAAATTGTACATAAAGCAACACATTTGTATAGCTGAAGGAGAGAGTCAACTGATCACCAAATGCCCAGCAGACATACTTTTGATGCTAAGAAAAAAGATCACTGTCTATGAAACCAGAAAGACTGTAAGCAGCAGCACAGCCCTCAGCTACAAGGTGCGAGAAGCCAAAACAGAGAGAAAAGCTTTTGGACAAAGAAAGACAAAGAACACTGACAGCCTTCCATATGTGCCAGAGAAACTCTCCACGACTCCTGTAGGAATCGGCACTCAGAATAATTCCACCTGGGGTCAATTCCACCTGACTCTAAAAACTGTTATCTGCAAGTTATTTAGAGTAAAGGCAGCAAATGTATTAACATATACAGTACTGTGTATTTCTGGCTGTTGGTACTGCCTTAGCTGAAAGTGAAAACCATTGTTAAGGATAAGTTGTTGGCTAATATAAGCTTCTTCTTCTAAATTTAGTAGAAAAGCTAGAATATCAAATCAAATCAAATATAGCCTTCAGCATTGGCAAGTCACACAGCATTATCAAAGTCAGTCACACATATCTTGTGCTGTGTGTGGTGAGGTAAATGAATGCAGGTGAATAGTGAAGTACTCAAAATGCAGTCCAAAACTGTGACAAGAAAAGCCGGTCCTGAACAAATAACATTTCCTGGGTTATTTCTTTAGATTAATATTAGGGAACTATTATTCATGCATTTTGTTCCTTTTTCTGTAGGAGAGAACAAAGTCAAACCAAGTTATGACATATTTACAGTATGTTTGTGTTGCCTGTTATTCTTACCTTTGTCTGTGTATGCTTGCATTTATCCATCTTTGTTACCCTTATGTTATGAACAAACTACATTTTTAATATATTGCATCAATTGTGTTTGGGAAATTTGTTGAAAACAGTCTATCCTCACATCCAACAATTTGATTTGTGTAGACTTTTTCCAGTTTGCTAGTTTTGCTAATGAAATTTCTTAGAACTATTTGTAGTTCTGGATCCCCTACAGAGGTTTGAAACTTAAAAGTACATGTTAAGAGAAGGATCTAGAACTTGTGGTGGACCCTTCACTTTCTAAGAATAAAGCAGTTAAGAAGATTAATAGGCTAGTATGTTGTATAGGGTGATGTGTGCAGTACATGTAAAGCAAGGTTATAACTTAACTTATAGCAACACAAAAAAGACATAGCAGCCCTAGAGAAAATCCAGAAAAAGTGACCACAATGATTCTAATACTACAAGCACATGAGTTGTAATGGAAAATTTAAAAAGCTTAACCTTTTCAGTATACATAAACTGTGATGAAGAAGTGACATAATTGAACACTTCAAGATTATGAAGGGAACTAGTAGAGCAGATCCAATCTGTTACTTTAAAATGAATGCTTTAACAAAAACACAATGACATTGTTAGTAACTTGCTAAGGGTAAATTTCTCATAACTGTTACAAAGTTTTTGTGTGAAGTTTTCCTTCACACAATTATACACAGTGCTTGAAGTGGTACACAGTTACTGGGGGTACTCTGTTTATGATGAGATACATAAATTTGATCAAAAAGCCCCTGCAGGGTTTAGGTCCCCCATCAACCTCTGAATGCTGCTGGGCCTGTGTACCGGTATTAAACAGTATGCTAAGAAATGTAGAGTAAAAATTGGAGTTGTTGCCAGTACTGCATTAACTTTTGAGTGCCGCCCCACTTCAAGCAATGATACACACATGTAATGAGGTACGAGTTGTAGGGATCATGAAAATTTGATATTATTTTGGAGAAATTAAGTGAACAGGAATGAGAAGCTTGTCCAAATGGCCTGTTCTTATTAAAATTATTCAAATGTTCCAATAGTTACAGGTGTCACACACATGTGACTAGGAGCGAGCTGAATGGACCAAGTGGAGGTGATTACCCGCTGGGCCAGGGGGTGGCGGGGTGCTCTAAACCTATTTCTGTTATCTCTGCAGACCAAATATGGGAAAACCTGCTTGATTTAATGTCACTTCCTCTTCCAGCGCCCAGACTGACGTCACTTCCTGTTCCGGCAGCCAGACTGAATGTCACTTTCTGTTCCAGTCAAATGACATCACTTCTGGTTTACAGCCTATAAAAATCTCCATCTTGCCAAACTGGTTCAGTTCGATCTGGGAACTCAACCTGAGAACATCCTATTGTTTCTTTAAACCTTTTGCAGCCAGGGACAATATACGGGTGGTTGCCCCAAATCTTTTTCAGTGTGTTGAGACTCATTCTTTCACACAGGTTACTTGTTAACTGCAAATCCCACTGCATGTGGTTTAACTGTATCCCTCTGCAAGTGAAGATACATATGTTTATGTGAATTCGACAGCAAAAGAATGCAATATAGATGAGCTGTTTTAGCTAATTTTTATTCCATGAAAGAAGAGTAATTTTCCAAAAAGAATGTTTTGATATGAATGGCTTTTTTATAACCTTACAAATTTTGTGTCTAGTGAAAAATTGCCAACCTGTAATCAACCTGCTACAGATAAGAAACAATATTAATGGTCATTAAGGGAGTCAGCAGCGTGTTTTTTTGCACAGTAATATTTTCAATTTTTTATGCCAATTTATCACAACATTTAACCTGTACATTGTCTTGGAGGAAAACTATACAATCCTGAATGAAAATGCTCACACACATCAAATGAACATGCAAATTTTGTTTTGGAAGTAATTCAGTCAGAAAGGACTTATAAACTCAGGACTTTTCAACAGTGAAGGAGCAGGTGGTCTACTAATGATTCAGCAATGGTTTAGAAAAGAAAAAGATACCAGCTACTTGCCCAAGCTGCTTACCAGTGGCATGTTTAGGATGGAGTAACCACTGCCTGTACCTGGCTCACTAAACATCTTATTTTCCGTTTTAGGAGGAATTTGGACTTAGAGACATGCAGTCATAATCCAGCAGATGGTAGCTTTGAACTATTAGCTCCACAATCAATCATAAATATTAAATGTCTGATCCTGTGGTTCTTCTTGTATTGAGCAGGGATGAATTTCAGCAACACATAATTCTCTGGGTAAATCTAGAATGTCGAACAATGGTCCAATCCCAGCTCAAGTTTCCAATTAGTGGCTGAACACAGTTATACTTGATTAATTTGTTTTCACAATGATTGGAAGAACTGATATTGAATGTCAGAAAACAACCTCACTATGAATGATTCACCACCACAACCAAGTTATCCCTTTGGTAACTTTCTAACGCATCCAATTTAAAATGAAAAATACAGAAAGATTGTGAATAATGGGAGAAGGGTTTTCCCCACTGTTGTTCTTTCTGTTACTAGGCACTTTCAGCCATAAGGAAGATGGAAGAGTAAATGGGCGTAAAGTCTCTTTATGTAGTCTACAGAGAACTGGGCAAAGTAATTGGGGGTGGAAAAAAACAGATGTATTAAAGATGTTAGAATGTTTGGAAACAGAAGAAATTATACTTTAAACAAAAAGAAAGGTGTAGAAGCAAGGGGAAAAGAAGAGCTGAAAAAGTGGTCTAAAACATGAAGGAAAATAATATGCAAGGAGGGATGAGAGGCTAGATTAAGTTGAAGGCCAACTGCGTAAATAGAAGGAGATACAGAAACAAGAGTATGTCAGACAGAATAAAATGGATATCAATAGGAGTTGTTGAAGTGATCACAAGGTAAAAAAACAAAATAACTATGGAGAGGAGGCAATTAAGAAGTTCTTACTTGAACATGGAAGGCTACAGATTATGCTGTAAGAAAGGATTTTGAATGGCATAGAATTCTAACCTAGAAACAGAATAGAAAGGGGAAAGTAGAACAGTAAAAATGTACTTAGGTGGCCAGAGAGGTCCTGTGCTGTCACTGCTTCTAGAGGTGTATGGAATACAATAAAACCTGTGTGGAGGAGAGTGCTATTGGCAATGCCAAACTGAATGAGGTAATCCAAGTTTCAAGCAGAATTGTAGATTTAACAAAATGACCAGACATAGGCAGTAATGAAACCTTCTTTGCTGAAAAGTGACTGGTAGTCTGACAAACCACCAGAAATCAAAGAAAATGCAGTAAAAGGAAAGCAGAAGAAATGCAGATTCGACTGCAATGGACATTAATCCAAGAGCACAAGGTAATGTTAAGGATATGATGATTACAGGAAGATAAAATTAGTCTGTTTAAAAAAAGCCAGAGAATCCACAAATATATGTAATTTTAGAAACTGGTCGATCCAAGCAAGAATGAACACTGGTGAAATTCATTTAAAACTGCAAACCAGTTTTAGAGTTACTTAAATTGCTAGTATTTCTAACGTAATAGCATGTCAGATGAACAAGTGCAGTAGATATTTCTGAGAAGGCAGGTCTTCAGCAGTGCTTCTGCTTTATTATAAATCGTTTTCTTACATTACTTTCTTCTTGTAGACTTAAAACAAACTGAATTGTTATTTAACAAAAGATTTCTAGTTTAAAAACTTACCATCTCATTGATACTTGTTTTCAAGGAGAAATCAGTTGACCTGGGATGTTACCACATGATTCAAAAACTTCTTAGTCACTATCCAAAATGTGATGAATGTGTACACACTGGAGATTTTTAATCAATTGAATGGAAATTTGTAAATCATTTTGCTTTCTTTTCAGCATAAAACAGCTTTACCTCAACTGGCATATCAAGATGCAACCTTGAAGTAAGCACAAGAATATTGCTGTCTCTTGAAAATGTACTGCATGCAATTTATAGGGGGTGCTCCATCACACTGGACAGCTGTGCTTGTTATTTATATATAAATGTATCTGCATAGTGTTTAAAAGAAAATTATAAACTGAGATAAAGCCATTGTTTTATAACGAAAATGTCACTGATGTAGAAATTAATCTTTGTCCTTGGATAAACCTTAACAGTAAAAATAAAGAAATTCCTAAAGATGGATAATTCTTTGTCAGTAAAGGGTTTTTTTTTTTATTGTCATGAGACACCAATATTTAACATTACTTTTTTCTAAATTTTACAGAAATGTTTTACTGTGCTTTAAAAACTTCTGTTATCAATATAGTGACAATCCATTTACTTTTACATGTATTGCATAAAATGTTTCACGCACTACTCATATATATGCCATTTTGGAGGTCAGTTTGATTTTCTCAATGGTCGAGGTGCTTTTTATTATTCACTTCTAGCTATTATTTACAATAATGTTCTCTTATAGTCCTCAGACCTGCACTGTCCACTCATTAAACTGGAATTAATTAAACCAACTGTTTATTTTTACAGCACCATAAGAGAAAATCAAATTTCTACCCACAATAATTTTAGATGTGTCATTTCATTACCTGAATCTTCAAGGTTTTGGCATTATTTGCTTCCCTTTATTTACCAAAGATACTGACAAATGTATAAATTCAAACACATTTTATTTTGTAGCAAAATCTGTGGAAAAATGCAGAACAGAAATGTCTTGTTTACTTAAATATTAACATTCTGAGCCAATACTTTGCATCAGCAAATTTGACAGCCACTTGTCTTCGCCAATAGGTATTGTGATGTGTGAGTCCCTGACTTACACCCCAAAACACGAGTCTCAGTACTTTAGCAAAACCAACTTTATTCAGCTTAAAAAAGGAACAGCATAGTTATTTATTGTAGTAGGATCTACCATTCTGCTATACACAGAAACAGCAATCAGGCAGGGTCGTGGCCAAGTTAGTGGCCAAGTAATCCTGTTCCCTGCATTTATAATGTTCCTTGCATCACCCATTGACGGCAAGCGCTTATAGCGTGACCGCAATTGGCTTGGATCTGTTTTTGCTGCGAGCTGCTAGAGCATTGGGAGCCTGTGGTCGCCTCAGCAACTGATAAACTGTCTTCCACAGACGCAGCGATCGTGCTTCAGGACACTCTTCGGTGTGTTGTCCCATTCGGGGGAGTCCCAAACAAGTTTAGAAACCTTACATTATATATATAAATTATATATACGAAGAAATATTGTCACAAAAGCAGACCACAGACATAAAAAGGTTTGAGGCAGCCACCCGCATATTGTGCCTAGGCTGCAAAATGGAGTTGAAATTGAATGAGAGGTTTGAGTCCAAAACAGAACTAAATGTAATATGAAAAGATGGCGGCTTTAAAGCCCGAGACTGGAAGTGATGTCATTGGGACCAGAACCAATAGTGACATCTTCTGGCCCTGAAGTGACATCATACATGGCACTGGAACCGGAAATTACATCTTCTGGACAGGAAGTGACATCTTCCATGATGCTGGGACCTGGCAAGATTTCCCATGGATTGTCAGAAGATTGGGAAGAAGAGTTAGTGCAGCTCACCACCACCTGGTAGTACTATTCTTAAGGCCATTCAGATGTCTCCCAATCACACGTGTGTGACATATATATATATATATATATATATGCAGGTACCATCTATGGGAGAGCAAAACTGTCCCTGCAGTCCTAAAATCGGGAAGAGAACCTTTCTTGTCCAACTCCTCAGTCCCAGAGCAATGCTACAAAAAAGTTGTGATGGTGAAAATGAGATGAAAAGTCCATACCAGTTCAGTTTAAGTCTATATGTTACTACAGGCTACTAAAGCTATATTCACAGTGCAGTTAAAAGTGATTTAATTCCAAGTGTTGGGTCATAGCCAATTGCTTGCCTGTTCAAATTAATTTTCCAAGAGATTAAGATCTGAGCTGACTGTGTATCAATGTCTATTACGAATTTGCAAAATAAATAAAAAATTAATTAATCAGGCAGATGCAACAAAATAGACAGTCAAGAATTCAAGAAACATACCGTCTTGCTGACTTCAAACTATTTACTGTGCAGGATGTCCATGTATTTATCAGCTCATAATGCCAAAAACATGGTTTGAATACAATCATCATTATCAGATCTGTACAGAGAAACTTGAGAGCAGAGCTAGGAGTGGTGGTGAGATCATGTGAAAGGGTTTGATGCAAAACAGTGCTTTGCCAATTTCAGAATACTGAAGGGGCATTTGATTATGGTAACAAATGTCTGAAAGACATGGTAAAATGTAAACGTGAAGAGTAACATTTTGAAAAATAATGAAGGAATTGGGAAATATTGTTATTTTTTTTTTTTTTTTTAATTTCATATTTCTCTAAAAAGATTGAATCTATAACATATGAATGAAAAAATACACTTGAACAAGTGTATAAACAAGTATAAACATTTGTTGTTGTCTATTTAATCCACCAGTCTAACAGGGGCTTTGCTGTGTTGGTTATCCATAAATCATAAATTTAGGGCCCTTAAATAAACTGGATTAAAATAATCAGATAATTTAATAAATTCAAAGTATAATTATTGTCTTTAAATCTTTACCCATGATTCATGTGTACTGTTTATTCACAAAAGTATGCAAGAAAAGGTAATATCAAATTTATCCAATCAATGCACAATGACAGACAGTTTTTCCAGAGAGAAAGAGAAGAACTTTTTTAGCATTCTAGGACCAAAATATGAAAAGTATAATCAGTTAAGCAGATGGTACAGGTCAATGGATGATAAAAAATTTGCAGAATTTTAACATGTTTTAATGTAAGACTGTTTGAGAGATGCTTATACACTGAAATAATTCAGCATTTAGGGATGCAGTCCTGTTGTTGTCTTGATTGTTTAATTTTATTTTGCGATGTCTGTGTCTCCTATACTATGTCAGTTTCATATTAATGATGATGATTATCCTTACTGTTATTGTTGGAAATACCTATGTTGATCCTATGTTTTTTTTAGCCCTCCAATATTTATGACAAGTCAGCACCCATCTAAACATATAAGGATATAGGGATTTTGGTGTGTTCTACCCTGCAAATTTTTTAAAGCAGCAAATTTCAAGTCTTTAAACAGTTTTACACTGAAATTGTGTTCTGGATGGAGACTAGGCTAGTCAAGAATAATTGCTTTTTTTAGAACAACTACAATGTTACTTGGAATTCTTAAACTGATCAAAAGTAATTACTCTATTTACTATGCTTTCTTTGAGTATCAATTATTTGTTATGTCATCACAAATATCCCAGTCTCTGGAACTCAGCACCATCTCTGCAATTTTTAATCTGAGTTAACCAGGTGTCCTCTTGTAAACGGAAGGCACTCTATTAATGGGGTCTTTTCTCTGGGGCAACGTCTCTCTACTCAGTCTCACAAAGAGGCTATATCCCTGCAGTGATCTGAGAGTGTTTTATTCTGGCCATTGTCCCTAATTTTGCATTTTGAATCTCTGTAATTCTACCAAGGTGATGATTATGTTCTTGGTCACTTTTCTGACTAACCTCTTGCCCAATTGTTTAGTGGGATTATTTGCTTTAAAATGATTATGTATTATTTCTAGTTTTAAAGATGAAACTAACTACCATACTGGACACCCATTTCATATCTAAGGAGGAAGTGGACTCTGTACAGGTAGCAATATCTGCTCTTAGACATAGAGACATTGTGGGACAGGTGCAACAAGGAAGAGGTGGGTTTGGTTTAGGTAAAAGTCAACCCACATGGCATAGGGCAACATCTACCCAGAGAAGACAGCTGGTGGTTGCTGAGGTTCGGCAGCAAAAGGAGGCAGAGAGACATAAAAGGGCAGTCTCACAGTCCAAACAGGGCCAGTGGTCTGGCTGGGAAAATCTGGAGCATCACTTCTCAAGCTCACCTGGAAGGATCTGTGGGAGATGGAGGGAAGCTGAATGAGCTTCACATCAGAGCTATCGATGATGTTCTTCCCACACCAATGAACCTACATCACTGGATTGGAGAAGATTCATCATGTTCTTTCTGCCAAACCCCAGCAATGTTAAATCACTTCCTCACGGGCTGTTAAACCAGTCTGTCCCAAGGCTGCTACACTTGGAGGCCTAACCAGGTTCTACAACAAGTGTCTGTTACCCTGGAAGAAAGAAGATAAGGAGATCTACCACCAATGAGCCACCCCACCCCCAAATCACCTCCCATTCGTAACAGCAGGACAACCACCAGTGAACCCATCTACAAAAAAGGAACTGACCCTCCTGGGGACTGCCTGGGACTGAAAGATGCAGGTTGATCTAAATTAGAAGCAACTTTTTTCCAGTAGAAATTATTACATCTATTCTTAGGCCTCCTTGTTCATTATAGAATAAATAGTGCCATGGAAGGCAACAGATGATGAAGCATATGAGCGCATAATTCTTAGGTATGCAGACATAGCAGCTGAGGCAGAATAGGGTGGCTGGCGTACCCAGGTGCTCTCGGTAGAGGTAGGGTGTAGAGGATTTGTAGCCTCGTCAAGAATCAGGCTTCTGAAGGGAATGGGAGTAGGCCATCAAGTCGCTTTCAGAAGCTGCCAAATGAAGCAGCAACTGGATTTGACTGAAGAGAAAAGATTACAACTGGGCCACAAAATGACAAACAATGGGTACAAGCAGAGGGAAATGCACCTGGGATGCCAGGTGGTGCTGTTGAGCCCTATGGAGGTGTCATGAGCCTATTAATGAAACACCAATGAAGCATGGTGCCCACCTAATTAACCGAATGAAGCAATTGCGCTATACCCATTCAACACGTCGACAAAGTGCTGAATATGGGTTTGTAATATCAAGTCCTATGATCTTGACCTATGAGTCTTCAGTTTCATTGCAGTGAAGCTTCTAGACCTTCTTTGAAGAATTTCTGTTCTTAAAAGTGTTGTAGTAAAGTGTATATTTTGCTTTACACATCTAAAAAAATGAGTAAAACTTATGAGATTTTTTTTACAAAATAAATATAAGGATGTTCATTCATTTACATATTTTTATAAGCTACATTTCACAGAGGACGTGATAGTATCATTCAGACGTTGTTTTTTTTTTTTTTTTTTTTTGTTAAACATTGTTATTATTAAGTAATCTTTATTCACTGTAGATTACCTGTTTTTAAAAAGAGGCCCTAAAAATAAATGACTAGATCTTTAACCATGAATTTTTAAAGGTATTGGATGGGCTTAATTTGTAAAAACAAGAATGTGTTATGGTAGTGTATTTCTTTATACTTGGACTAATTCCCTATAGAAACCAAAAGAATATCAAAATAGTCAACTTGTGGAGGGTAGAGATGAACAAAGACAGAATGAAAAGTATCAAGTGTGGGCCTACTTATATAGGATGCCACTTCTCTTCATTTTCACAGTACCACTATGAAAGGCCTTCATCTTATCATTCATATTGTTCTCTTTGCTCGTCTAAACGTCTGGTCTCTTTTTCTCTGTGCCAGTGACCCTTTGACGTATCTCAGCTTGCCCACTACAAACTTATTGGTTCAATGACCTATTCTGGAATACATTGAGTTCAAGGTAGCTGTATAGAGTTTCAGAGCCACAAGACCAGTGTAACCTTTGGTGGCTTTTGAGACTACAGCATGGCTACATTTTTCACAGTATTTAAATAACCAGGGCACTTTAAAATAGCTCATAATAATTAACTCGTTGGTGCCACCCACAGGAGAAATCGCAATGTCCTCCTTCTAACTAATCAACAGGTCTTTTCAGAGAGTCAGTATCTCTAAGTGTTATCTAGGCTGTCTGTTCCACACACCTTTGACAAGTATTGTTCACTCATGCACATGACACAAACCTCTGACTGGACAGGGTATCTGTTCAGTCTAGTAAAGAAAGGGGCAGGACTGAAGCAAAAACTGCCCTGGACTAGGAAATGAAACCAAAACTCATGATCTCAAAAACTGTAAAAGGGTCTAAGAGAAAAATCAAAATAAAACCAAAAGTATGAAAAAAAGATCAACCAGAAACTGTTGTAAAAAACACAAATATCCTAACTCCAGGAACATCTGAGGACTCAATAGATGGACCACTAAGGTGTAATTAATATTCACTAATAATGACACATTCTGACACTGCAGTAATAATATGTGCTGACTTCAACCATGTGACTTTAGAAAGAACTATGACAAATTTCTCTCAATTTGTGTCTCGTTCCACTCAAATAAATAAAAGCTGGATGTGCTCTATTCAAATATTAAAGTTGCTTATAGCAATGGACTGAATTAAAACAAAACTGGGTGCCATTTTTGAACTAACCTGTACATTCTCTCTCTAACACACTAACAATGAGTACTTTCAGTTAACAAACTATTCAGCAGAAGTGTGTCAAGAAATTCCATGGAGCTACTTTATACCAACTGCCTCTGTGCAACTGTGATTGCCAAGCCAAAAATTTTAAGTTTACTTATTTGGCTGACGCCTTATTCCAAGGTGAATTACATTTATAATACAAGTGGTTACATTTCTTTTGGTTTTCTAATTGGGGCACAGGCAGGTCTATCTATCTATCTATCTATCTATCTATCTATCTATCTATCTATCTATCTATCTATCTATCTATCTATCTATCTATCTATCTATCTATCTATCTATCTATCTGTTTTAATAAGGACAAATGAGTCACAGAAAGGTTTGGGGATAACTACCCGTAATACTTGAAAAAGCTGTCAAAGAAGAAGGAAAAATAGGCACGTCATTACAAACAGGAGTCCAAAACAGAACTGACAGGTTGAGGGCTAATCTATAAATATGGCTGAACAGAGAAGGAGGCAGAGTTAGGAAGACCGGAACAGGGACTAATGTGGTAGGAAGATGGGTTCTGGGTACCAGAAATGACATCATCAGAGGGTGCCAGAAGTGACGTCAACTGCGGGTGAACCAGTGATATCTTCTGCTGGTCAGCAGAGGGACAAAAGGAGAAAGGATCTAGTGACAGTGCCAAACCCTTGTCTGACTGAGAAATAACACTATTTGAGCCTATAAACTATTTCTCATGAACACGTGTGACACTATCTATCTAACACTTGTACCAGGCCAATTTAAATAATATGAATCAATAAATCTTTCAGAAAAAGGACCATTTTTACAACAAACACTGACAATAAAAAGAAAGAGGGACTGAAATCAGATTGACATAGCTGTGAGGCAACAGACTTTATCAGTTGGCTAATGCTCTGTTGTATAGTTAACATTAAATATCAAAAGCCTTCAAATGTTAGCATATTTTAAAAGTGAGCAAATACTTTATCTCAAAAGTGCAGTATTATGAGACAAGATGTGTAGTGTTAACAGCATAATTCATTAAGTGTCATTTTCTTATGATTAGCAAACAGTGGGATTTGAAATCATTACTTTTTGAATACATAAGACGCAGCAAGGTCTTCAAAATGGACTGATCACTGTGTACAATTTACTAAATGTGGCAAAAGTTATATTTTATTTAAGTGCCATAATATTAGATGGCAATTAAAATTTGAACTTTGTACAAAATGTATACTGCATTGTGTTTTGAAACAAACATAGATTAGATTAGATTAGATTAGATTAGATAAAGCCAAGGCTGTTTATAAAATATAACTTTCAGTTGAAACTTTGCCAGTATTTATTTTTTCTTCATCAAATGACAATCTGTATTGATTTATGATTATCAATTCAATTATGTACAACTTTGATTATATTCTCTTTACACAATGTTCTTACGGCCCAATGTTATTATCTTGATTACTTTTCTTTGTATTCTGTGATTGTTAGCATCTGTTTAAACTAGTTCTTATATATCATGCAATTCCAGAAAGGAAAACAGATTTAAAGATGCCACCATGAAAATCATCAGAACAAAATCAGAAACAACAGTGAATACTAAATCTTAAGTGCTTTCATCAAATAATCTTTAGATTCCAAGTGAAGGTAAATGAATTTAGCATAGAGTCTTTAACATAAATACAACAAGTCTACCATGAACTGTCAAATAACCTCTTTACAAACTAACCAAGCCTATCACAGTTTGTGTTATTTTTGCCAAAGGAAACAAAATCTTCTTTCACTAATAAAAATACACATATAAAATGCATTATTATTTTTTCCCTGCATTTTATCAACATTTTTTTTTTTATCACAGACAAAGATGAATGAAAAAGAGTAAAGATTTGCATTAGTTGATGGGTGGCCCTCTCTGGCAGTGTCATAAATTAGTTTCAGTCTTACTTAACAGGCAGATAATTCTTTCTTAGTTGTGGTGATTGTACTTCAGAGATACATGATATTGTACTGTATATGGTGCACCACAAGAATATATTTTGTGTCTGCTGCTCTTTTCAATCTACATGCTTCCATTAGATTAGATTATCTCAGAGCACAATGTGAGCTACCACAGCTTTGCAGAAGACACGCAGCTTTATGTATCGATAGCACCTGATGATCCTGACGCTCTTGGCTCTCTGATCCAAACGTCTTAGCGGTATTTCCGAATGGATGAGTAGTAACTTTCTCAAATGAAATAAGAAAAAAACAGAAATCTTTGCAATTGGCAAACATGGATATATTGAGGGCATTAGAAATAAACTTGATCTCTTAAGCTTAAAAATGAAGGTGGAGGTAAAGAATTTAGGGGTAATCATTGACTCTGACCTAAACTTTAAACTGCATATTAACCACATTATGAGATCTGCATATTATCACTTAAAGAATATAGCAAAAGTTAGACCTCTTATAACTTTACAAGATGCTGAAAAATGAATTAACACTTTTATTTTTAGTTAACTACTTTACTCTATTCCACTCTTAACAGGACTATATAAATGCAATGAATTATTATTATTATTACCTAAGAAAGACACCAATCAGGTAGAATTTTAACTAGAAACAGAAAAACTGAGCACATCTGGCCAGTTTTAGCATTGTTACATTGGTTACCCATGTCATTCATAATTTACTTTAAAATACTGCTAATGGTTTATAAAGCCTTAAATAATCTCACCCTGTCCTATATTTTGGAATTCCTGTTCCCTGCATTCCAAGTCAAAACCTTAGATCTTCGAATGGAGGTCTGTTTATAATTCCAAGAGCCAGTCTTAAAAGTAGTGGTGAGGCAGCGTTTTGCTGTTATGCACCTAAAATCTGGAATACTTTACTGATAGAAATTTGTCAGACATATACTATGGAACATTTTTCTAAAAACTGCTAAACACCCATTATTTTAATATGTTTTTTGTAACTATACTTTAGTTGTATTCCTAATAGACTGTATTGGTATAGAATTATCATATTCTTCAGGGTTTTGCAATCTGTACTAATCCCCACTATTTTCTGTTGTCTGTTCCAGTTCTTCTGTGATGGCGATCTCCTCCACCAGCACCTGATCAAGGCACCACAACTTCTGCAGCACAACGTCTGGTTCAGGCTTTGGTCTAGTTGCATCAGGACTAATAAAACTCACTTCTGGCAGGAGTACCTGCATGTGCTATGAAGCCGCTGCAAATGGTCCAGAATAAAGCAGCACGTCTTGTACCAGCCGAGATGAGCACATGTTACTCCTCTCTTTACGTCACTCATCGGCTCCATGTAGGAGCACACAAGTTCAAATCCCTGATGCCTGCCTAAAGAGTAGTTAAAGGGTCCACCTATGTACAGTATATGGAGACAGTGGTGAGGTGCTATGGCTCCTTCTCATCCACTCAGGTTTTCCAGTGATCAGCATCTGGTGATGCAGTCTTTGCGTGGTATTAAGTCTCAATCCAGACTTTTTTCCTGTGTAGTTCCCAGTTAATGGGATGAGATACCCACCTTCCCTTGTGTCAATTAATTTTTGTTACATGTCCTACTACACTTTAAACTTTTGATAGAATACATAAGTAAGGGTAACTTTCAACTGACATAACATTACCTATATTCCAACTGCTTTTTTTTTTTTTAACATCTTATACCACCCCATTTTCCTTCTGTAAACTTACAAGCATTATAAAATAACCAGTAACGGCGCACTGCAAATACACTTGACTTTTCATAATTTTCATAATCTTTCTCTGTACGTTTAGCATTTGTTTGCTCAGAGGCTGGTGCACTTGCTGCTTCCTGAGCAGCTCTTCTTTTCTCCACCCTAGCGGCCCACTTCTTCTCTTCTTTCGTCAACATCTTTTCACGTTAAAACTGATTAAGTCAATGTCAACTGATTAAGTCATCAATCTGCCTCAAGAATGATTTAAGATATGAAGAGGTAGGGGAAGTGATGGCAATGGCGGTAGGGATGAGAACGGCCCTGCTGGCCACTGCCGAGAGTTGATTCTATAATAAAAATAAAAAGAGGAATAACCTTGGAGGTCAATCATCACCCTGAAAGAGGGTAGTAGACGTCATGTAGTATATGATTACAAAATTTCAGGTCAACAAACAGTTTGTGAGCTACAGGTGATTTAAAATTCTGGACAGAGAAACAGACAGCCACTGTAGAGTATTATATATAAAGATATTTAAAAAACTTTATAGATTTTTTTAATTATGCTTGGTTGATACTTGTGAGAATGTCTCTGTTTCTAATTGCAGACAATGAGCACGTTTACCATATCATTTTTAATGTAAAGTGTTAAAATATGCATTTTATTGATGTTTACTTTTCATCTTTTCATCATCTTAAACTGACACTTAGACATTTGACAAATTCAACCCCCACCCCCCCTTACTCACGAAGTAGTGTGTTCTTTTTTTCAAAATGACTACTATCATTCTGTGCTCAAAGAAATATATACAGTGATGTGTCTAATCATTATGAGGTGCACTAAGAGAATAGTCATGGTATTATTATGGCTATCCACATGGCCCTCTCTCTCATTTTGAGAAAGAGAACAGTTATGTTAAAATGATGCTCATTGGCTATAACTTAGCATTCAAAAGAATATAACTGGGCGCAAACTGACAAACTGAAAATCCTTGGCCTGGATCCCTCTATTTGTAATTGGACTTTCTTATAGGCAGACCCCAGCCTGATGGAACTGGGATTCTTATTTCCAGCACATTTCTAATTAATACTGACACTCGAGAATATTGTTTCTTCAATTCTGTAATCTACACCCTCTACACTCACAACTGTGTTGCCTCCATTGAAAACATCAAATTTGCTGCCAACACTACAATCATAGTGTGGTGTGTGGGTGTGTGGCGCTCCCGATATCTATGCAAAAGGACGAAGATCCAAGTCTTTAGAGTCCTGGTGCTTCCTGTCTTGCTATATGGTTGTGAGACATTGACGCTATCCAGTGAAATGAGATGAAGACTGGACTCCTTCGGTACTGTGTTTCTCCGGAAAAATCCTTGGGTACCGTTGGTTTGACTTTGTGTTGAATGAGCAGTTACTCATGGAGTCCCAAATGAGGCACATTACCTGCATTGTGAGGGAGTGTCAGTTACGGCACTACGACCATGTGGCGCGTTTCCCCAAGGGTGATCTGGCTCATAAGATCCTCATTGTTGGGGACCCAAGTGGCCAAGGGGTCACCCTCGTAACACCTGGCTGCGGCAGATAGAGGGTCATTTCCAGAGGGTAGGGTTGGACCACGTGTCTGCCTGGGGGGTTGCCAACTGGGATCCCGAGCTGTTTCGACATGTAGTGGGTGCGGCAAAGCACTGTACCAGTGCATGCTCCCCAACTTGACTTGAATACAATCATAGGTCTGATCACCAGGGTGTGGTGCAAGGACAGCAACTTGTCTCTGAGCATCACAAGATAAAAAAGAGATGATTGAGGAAGGGAGAAAAAAGGAGAGCATTGCGAATCATTATACACTATCTTGGTGTGTACATGAAGTCCTCACCTGGACACACAACACCACCCATCTGGTAAAGAAACTGCAACAATATTTGCAACTTCCGAGAAGACAGAGAAAATTCAGAATGCCTCCTGACATTTTAGTTACTTCTTCAGATGTACTATTGTTGGTATTTTCACCAGTTGCTTCAGAATCTAGTATGGGAACTGCACTGCCATGAATCACAAGTCCCTATAGCGAGCAGTAAAGACAGGCCAGGCCATCAAAAGGATTGCCCTCTCACCAGTACAGGACATGTATGTCAAAAGGGTCCCTAATAGGTCCTACAGCATCATTATATACTCTACCTATCCCCAGCAAAATATGTTCACATTCCTGTTGCCTAACCAACAAATGGTACAGGAGTGTGATTATTTGTTAAAAGCTTGTTTAACTAAGTTTATCCATCCATTATCCAACCCGCTATATCCTAACTACAGGGTCACGGGGGTCTGCTGGAGCCAATCCCAGCCAACACAGTGTGCAAGGCGGGAAACAAACCCTGGACAGGGCGCCAGCCTACCGCAGGGCGCACAGACACACACACTCACCAAGCACACACTAGGGACAATTTACAATCGCCAATGCACCTAACCTTTAACTCCTTTGAGTATCTCGCCGTTGTTATTCATGGAGATTCTCACATTCTAGTTTAATCCGTGTATAGACCTCCTAAATTTAACGCGTCTTTCTTTGAGGAATTCTCAGACTTAATGTCAATTTTAATTATGAACTATGACACACTCTTAATTGTAGGCGACTTTAACTTTCATATCGATAATCAGTGTGACCTAAAAGTAAAGGAATTCATGAACCTCCTGGACTCTTTTGATTTGAGACAGCTCGTTAGTCAGCCTACACATAAAGCAGGTCATACGTTAGACTTAGTAATTACCAAAGGACTAAAAGTTGATGTAAAGCAGATCATTGATATTGGTCTATCAGACCATTTTCTTCTACTATTTAATATAGAAATAATGTTAGAAAACATTCATGAGAAGCATATTCTTAAAAAACGCTTCTTTGACTCATCAGCAGCTTTAAAACTTACAAACATTCTAAGCAATCAGTCCGTTTATAGTGCCAACTATAATAGCGAGGATAATGTAAATAGTAAGGTGGAAAATTTTAACTCTAAAGTAAGAGCTGCTGTTGACATAGTTGCACCTGAAAAGACAGTTAAAAAATCTTCTAGCATTGTTATTCCATGGAAGACCCAAAGAGTGTCTGATTTAAAAAGAACATGTCGTAGAGCTGAGCATAAATGGAGGAAAACTAAACTAACTATCCATTATGAGATATTGAAGGTTAAAATAACAGAATACAATAACACAGTCCGTCTTGAGAGGCGCTGCTATTTTTCTAAGATTATAAATAACAATGCTAGTAATCCCAGAGTCTTATTTTCTACAATTGATCATCTATTAAACCCAGGTAACACAAAGGAATGCCCCCAAAATACTTCCAGTGAAACCTGTGAGAACATTGCTGTATTTTTCAATCAAAAAATGAATGATATTAGAAATAACATAGTACATCTCCCCAACACTGCGGAACCTCCTAAGCCCCAGTACTCCATTATAAACAAATTAAATTCTTTCACCAGGATAGATTTACCTGAATTACATAGTATAATCTCTCAACTGAAACCCTCCACCTGCGTCCTTGACCCAATACCAACAAGGTTTTTCAAGGAAGTATCAGGCGTGCTAATTGATAATATTCTTGACATAGTAAAGTCGTCATTAAATACAGGGCTCTTCCCAGACTGTGTTAAGACTGCTGTAGTTAAACCCCTACTCAAGAAAAATAATCTTGACCCCTCTGCTTTTGAAAATTTTAGACCCATCTCTAACCTGCCCTTCTTAAGTAAAATTCTAGAGAAGACAGTCATTATGCAGTTAAATGACCACCTCAATAAACATGCTATTCTTGATAAATTTCAGTCAGGTTTTAGAACAAATCACAGCACAGAAACTGCACTCGTTAAAGTAGTAAATGACTTGGGGGTAAATGCAGACAGAGGCCATTTATCTGTTCTCATCCTCCTCGATCTGAGTGCCGCATTTGACACCATTGATCATAATATTCTTAGAAATTGCCTTAGTCAATGGGTGGGCCTCTCTGCCAGTGCCTTAAATTGGTTTGAATCCTACCTGGCAGGGAGAAAATTATTTGTTAGTTGTGGTAATCACAACTCAAAGACACATGATATTCTATATGGTGTTCCAAAAGGCTCTATACTGGGTCCGCTGCTCTTCTCAATCTATATTCTTCCGTTAGGTCAGATTATCTCAGGTTACAACGTGAGCTATCACAGCTTTGCTGATGACACAGAGCTGTACATATCAATAGCACCTGATGGCACCGACTCTCTAGATTCACTAACACAATGTCTTACTGGTATTTCTGAATGGATGAATAGTAATTTTCTCAAGCTAAATAAAGAGAAAACTGTAATTTTAGTGATTGGCAAACATGGATTCAATGAGGTTATCAGAAATAAACTTGATGCATTAGGATTGAAAGTTAAGACGGAAGTAAAAAACTTAGGGGTAACTGTTGACTGCAACCTGAATTTTAAATCGCATATTCATCAGACCACTAGGACAGCATTTTTTCACTTAAGAAACATAGCAAAAGTTAGACCTCTCATATCATTGAAAGATGCTGAGAAATTAATTCACGGTTTTGTTTTCAGTCGCCTAGATTACTGTAATGCACTACTCTCAGTACTACCCAAAAAAGACATAAATCATTTGCAACAAGTGCAGAATGCAGCTGCTAGAATCCTAACTAGGAAAACAAAATCCGAACACATTTCTCCAGTTTTGAGGTCACTACAGTGGTTACCTGTGTCTTTCAGGATTGACTTTAAAATTCTGCTTATGGTTTATAAAGCCTTAAATAATCTCACTCCATCTTATATATTGGAATGTCTGACACCCTATATCCCAAATCGTAACCTTAGATCCTCAAATGAGTGTCTCCTTACAATTCCGAAAGCTAAACTTAAAAGAAGTGGTGAGGCGGCCTTCTGCTGTTATGCACCTAAAATCTGGAATAGCCTGCCAATAGGAATTTGCCAGGCTAATACAGTAGAGCACTTTAAAACACTGCTGAAAACACATTACTTTAACATGGCCTTCTCATAACTTCACTTTAACTTAATCCCGATACTCTGTATGTTAAATTCATCATAATAACTATTCATGGTAGCTCTAAAATCCGTACTGACCCCTACTCTCTCTTCTGTTTCTTTTTCCGGTCTGCGCCACCACCACCTACTCAAAGAATCATGATCCTCCAACATTGGTGGACTAAAAGCCAGAAGTCCACGTGACCATCATCATCAAGTCCTTCCGTGAGAACCCTAAATATAAAGAGGACTGGTTCATTTATGTTAGGTAGATTGCCCAGAGGGGACTGGGCAGTCTAATGGTCTGGAATCCATGCAGATTTTATTTTTTTTCTCCGTTTGTCGGGAGTTTGTTTTTTGTTTTTTCTGTCCACCCTGGAAATCGGACCCTACTCTTATTCTTTGTTAATTAATGTTGACTTATTTTATTACTGTGTCTTTTATTTTTCTATTCTTCATTATGTAAAGCACTTTGAGCTACATTTTTTTGTATGAAAATGTGCTATATAAATAAAGTTGTTGCCTGCATGTCTTTGGACCCAAGGAGAGAAACCAGAGCACCTGAAAGGAAACTCCACACAGACATGGGGAGAACATGCAGACTCCACACAGGAAGTGAACCCGGGTCTCCTAACTGCGAGGCAGCAGCGCTACCACTGCACCAGCGTGCCGCCCAAATAAGTTTATATTAAGAGAAATATTTAGGTCAACGACCCTAACTAGATTTTCTGAATTAATCAAACAATTATCAAAAAAGTCCTTGCTTAATCAAATATTTAACTTTACTAAGGATGAAAAATTCAGTAAGACAAACAAACCAATCTATGTTAGCCCAGTTTGTCAATATGTGCTAACCAGGCATTTAACAGCTTGCTTCCCAACTGAACAATCTGAGTTAAGTTAACTACTTTGGTCATAAGTGGATAAAACTCAAAAAAACTTGAATAATGTTACCTTAATAGTATGAACTATCTCAACTTTTTTTGTTTTTTTTTGTAACAGTGGAGACCTTAGACTTCCAGATTTAGAAACAGTTTTTACCCGCAAGGTATTCAGACTTTCATAAACACACCTCATTTTGCCTACCACAGTCTATTGCAGCCACTACTTCTTTTTAATAAGCTAACCTTTTACTCTCCTTGGTACTTGGTTTTCATTTCACAATATTGCCCAAACATTGCTAGTTATTATATATGTAACCTACAGATTGTAAACACTGTATATACGTTTTTCATGGATATATGCTAATGTGTTTTTATTATACAGTAGTTCTTAGTTTATATATTTTAATATTTTCCAATTTCTTTAAATGGTATCACAAGATGCCATAACCAAAAAACTTCACTGTGTAGTGTAACATTGTAACTTAGCTGTGGATTTGACAATGGAACATGATAATAATTTAAATGGTAAGGAAAAATAAGCAACAGTTAAAAATGTATAAACAATATATCAATAACTAAGCAATCAATATAATTGTAAAACATATAAACAACATCACTTGGGCTTGCATTTGCTTGTTTTGCTAATGAGAAGTCAAGCAAAATGACCTCTTTTATTGGCTAACTAAAAAGATTACAATATGCAAGCTTTCAAGGCAACTCAGGCCCCTTCTTTAGGCAAGATGTAATGCAGAAACCGGAGCTCCCTGTGTTTATATAGACACTAGGACAGATAACAACAATGGAAAACTCTAGAAAGTTGATTATGTTCATCTGGACATAGTTTTTTCTGATACTTTTCATCACTCATCCAAGTGACTTCCTCAGTCTCAGTTGACTGCAGGTTTCTCCAACCTTATAAACAGTACCTTGGCCTAATGACAGAACTAGCACCATTGACTAACAATGGACTGTGTGATCAATGATATACAAATTGTCCATTAATCAATGGCCATGAGTACCATTCACAGAGAGTTGTGGAATGGCTGCAATCACCACATTGTAAGATGGTGAAAGATGTACTCTTAGGTCCCCTCCTCGGTTCAGAGATGGTCATTCCTTTTTCATGTAAATGGCCTCTTTGACTCCCCGCTCAAACCAGCATTCCCAGATGTGCACATCTTCATCACTGAAAGAGTGACCCCTGTCCTGTAGATGTAAATAGACTGTGGAGTCCTGGCCTGATGAGGTAACTCTTCAGCTTTGTGCCATCTGCTTTGCTAGTGGTTGTTTGGTTTCCCCAATGTATGATTCACAGCAATCCTCCTGGCACTTAACTGCGTAAACTATTTTACTCTGTCTGTGCCGGGGCACCCGATCCTTGGGGTGAACCAATTTTTGCCGTATCGTGTTTTGGAGTTTGAAAGCCACTGAGACCTGGTGTTTTGAAAAAATGCATCTCAGCTTTTCCGATACTCCTGATACATAAGGGATCACCAAAGGTTTTCGCATGGGCAGCAATTGTCCTTCCTCTCTCCTGGATTGCTTAGAGCATTCTTTAGGTGTCTTCCATGCTTTAACAAAAGTCTAGCTGGGATAACCACATTTACACAGGGCCTTTTTGATATGATGTTCTTCTGCTTCCCAGGCCGCTGCGTCTGTGGGTATGTTGTTTGCTCTGTGTTGTAGAGTCCTGATAACACTTATTTTGTGCTCTAGCAGATGGTGAGAGTCAAACCTTAAATACTGATCCATATGCGTAGGTTTAGCAGAAGAACATCTTTCATCATCTTACAATGCTGTGATTGCTGCCATTCTCCAACTCTCTGTGAATGATATTCATGACCATTGATCAATGGACAATTTGCATATCATTGATCACACCGCCCATTGTTAGTCAATGGTGCTAGTTCAGTCATTAGGCCAAGGTACTGTTTATAAGGTTGGAGAAATCTGCAGTCAACTGAGAATGAGGAAGTCACTTGGATGAGTGATGAAACGTATCGGAAAAAAACTATGTCCTGATGAACATAATCAACTTTCTAGAATTTCCTTACCTAGATTATTGAGTATGCATCAAAACATTGGAAAACCTTTAAGTGAGACATCTTAAATGTAAAAAATTAATAGACCTCTTCAGGCTAAGATTCATTTAGCAAGACAGGAGAACAATGTATACTCAAGATCGTTGGATAAGATAACTGTCCAACAAAGTCTTTTTTTTTTAACACATTACAACATAGTTTAAATAGAGACAACAGTTTTATGGCCAGATATAAGGATTGTTTGCATCTCTCTTACTGACACAGACAACCTGACTACAGATCCAAATTGTTTTGAAAAACTCATCAGAAATTTCAAAGACTTTGTTGGACATTTATCTTATCTTGACTATACATCTTGACTATACATTGTTCTCCTCTCTTGCTAAATGAATCTTAGGCTGAAAAGGTCTATTATTTTTTTGCATTTAAGATGTCTCACTTAAAGGTTTTCCAATGTTATTATTTGTCCTAGTGTGTATATAAACACAGAGAACTCCAGTTTCTGTATTATATCTTGCCTGAAGAAGGGGCCTGAGTTGCCTCGAAAGCTTGCATATTGTAATCTTTCTAGTTAGCCAATTAAAAAGTGTCATTTTGCTTGACTTCTCGCTACATTCATAATGGCTAACATGGTACAACATGCTAGTGCTACTTGTTTTGCTAAGAAAGGTGAACTCAGTCATTAGAAGTAGTTGATGAATAACACAGAGTAACAAATCTACTGTAATGTAATAAAAGATGTAACTGCATGGAACGGAAATGGAGTGTGTTTTGCGGTCTTTCATCAGTATAGCCGATCAGATCACTAGACTTTTATTTAGGCGATTCTCTGTTGTGCAGGCCTGAATTCTCTGTACCAATGCAAGCAAAAACTAATTTTTGGAGATGACATTCAACAGCATTATTTTCTGCATATCCTTTTAGACTCTCATTTTTAATTATTGTGTGTGGTCAGCATGTGTAGATGGAGTCAAACAGAATGAAATAGAAAAGCATAAAATTTATTTTGGAGACTTTTTTTTTTACTGTACAGCATTTCTATTAATAAAATTCATTTTTTGATTGGTCATTAACTGCAATATGGAGGTACGCCACATTCATGTTTCCATGCTAGATGGATGGACGGATGTTTATCAGTATATTGGAATGTGTTATGTTGTATGGTAAGAAATGTTCTAAAGACAAATAAATCATTCTAGTCACCTCAGTGTACGGGTTAACAGATGAATTGTACATTTTTATCCAGCTCTCTGAAACAGGGTCATGTACTCGAATTTAAATACAATTTAATTAATGTTAATGAATCTGCAATATTCACCATTTACTCAAAGATACCAAATTCATTTTCTCTCTGTTTCTTTTGTAATTCAGTTGTTTTATATTTAGAATCACAATCAATATTTAAAGCATGAAGCTGACATATTACAGTACAGCTCAGTGTCATAAGTTACAGTGTCAAACCAGAATATTCAAAGGAAACCCCTGCAAACACAGAGAGAAACTCCATCTAGACAGTGAGCAGCTACAGAAATGCAGGTGCAGGATTCAAACCTATGATCCATAAGGTGGCCATGCTACCCACCATACTGTTGGAGCTGACCACTTACTAATAACCCCAGTATAATATTTTTGGTAATGTCCTGTGTCAAACAAACTGTGTACACACAGTAAAGCTATGACCTCATCTAAAATCTTTACATTTTATTGCACAGTATTTCAGTATTCTCTGCTTTGCGTCCGATTTCTTACTTTTCTGCAGTGGCTACAGTTACATCCTCAGTGATTACTTTTTGATACAAATGTTTCAATTTACTTTATCTGATAAAGGAAAAATAGAATGTACATAGTAGAAGGTCTCTGATATAGTGGCTTTAAGAATTTCTGTTACTTACTTTAAACACAGAAAAGTTGCATTTTTTTTTATGAAATTATTTTATAAATTCTCATCAGTATGGAGTAACCACAAGAGAAATTCACTAAAAGAGAGACTTTGTTTTTTTTATATAATGTCCACATCCCAATAAAAATGACGCCAATTTTTAATGTGATTATCATGACTGTAACTTGCAAAACTTAATACAGCATGCAATAACATCCATCCATTATCCAACCTGCTATATCCTAACACAGGGGCACAGGGGTCTACTGGAGCCAATCCCAGCCAACAAAGGGCGCCAGCCCACCGCAGGTATGCAATAACAATCATTTAAAAATCACTTTGCTGAAAGTCATCAATTAAATGAAAACTAAAATTTCAGTTTTACTAGATTTTTAAAATAAACATAACTGTTTTAGCTGTTTAAGAGTTAAAAAAAAATGTTGGTTAATGTGCCTTCCCTTGTTTGGTATATCTTGTATAATGTGTGCACTTTCAGCACACATTACCCAACCTTCTGCAATTGTATACTTTAAAATTAATGGAACACATTAAATAGTAGAAAGAACATAAAAATAGTGCAACGTAATTTTTTTTATAAAATAGGTGCTTCTATATTATTGTTGAAAGACAAAACAGGTTGCAAAGGTATAACTTATTAACAAGGAGTGCGATCTGTGAATTAAGAATGAGAATGTCACTTTCTTAAAAAGTAAATCCGAGAGACACATCTCACATAAACACATTAGGACGGAGCTCTAGAGAGTGAGCACCATGATTTTGTATGCAGCACGGCAAGTGTAGACGACAGCTCCAGAGTGTTTCATTATGCCATATTGTAGGTGAGCACTGCAATTTATAAGAGGTTTCTCAGATGAACTGTGACTTTCTCAGGATTTAAGCAGTTTTGGTAGTCGTTAATCTGTATATCAGGATTCCAGAAGTATTTTTTCCTCTGTTATAGTCTGCTAATACTTCTTACTTGACATCAGTAAAGTATAAAACTAAGAAATAATGTAGGCATGGCAAAACTCTTGTGCATGTGAAGTTCTTTTGAATACAGTGAGTTGAACGAGCCTTAACTGTACCAGCTCTCATTATTCTTAGGCTGACACTTTTAGTTTTTACTGAAGCACAGGCAGGTGAATTGACGTGTGTGGTCACACGGTATCAGCAGTAGGATTTGAACCCACCACATCGGGATCTGAAGTCCAAAGTCTTAACCACAGCACCTGCCTATAACTATAAAGCATTCTGGCAAGCACAAATATAAGTCATATTTTGACCTGCTAATTTCAGGTGGTTGTATAAAGTCTCAAAATATCTTCAATGATCTACTGTTTCAGTATAACATAAGTATTGAATAAACAATAATGCACACATTAAATATACTGTACATTGTATTTGGAATTTACACTAAATCAAGATAAGAGATACACCTTTCAGATTCAGTTTACAGAAGGTACAAGAAAATGGAAAGTTGGCCCATCAAACAATATAGTGTTATTTGAAGGCTACATCTAGGTTACCAGAACGTTACTCAGTAATATTACCATAATGCTAAGATAGAAAGTTTTTGTTATCTGTTACCGGAATGTTATCTGAGACGTTACCAAATAACAAATTGGGAACCTATTAAGAAATTGCATTGTACATGTTTGGGGGCTGCCAGGTTTCTTGTGCTTTGCTCCTAGGACTGTAGGGATGAGCTCAGCAAACTAGCAAATCTTTGTTGGAGGTGGCAGAGCTAGAGAATTCAGAATTGTTTTTAATAAAGGACAAGAAATATTGAAATTCTGAGCATGATCATGCGAACATGTTTATGCAGCTTAACATGTATTCCTCTTCATTTGCATCTTCATTCATAATTGTTTAATATCTGGCCTTAGTTTTCTCTCTCTTACCTAAACAAAAAGCGCAAAAACCTTTATGTAATGTGAAAAAAGATAAAAAACAAAAAATTATAAATGACATTATTTGTAAAATAAATTATAATAATATTGGTAGAGATTTTTATTAATAAAAAGAACTGTGATGATATAGTACATTAATGTAAATGTAGTATATGCTTCTGATCACTTAAAATGCATGTTAGATTATCCAGTAACCAACAGGGAATCAAAACGTAGCATTACCATTACATTAGCTGTTTACTGAGGAGATCACTGGGGTGTGTTGAATATTTTTTTTCTCACAGAAGAATCTAAGACGTTTGGCAAACAAGAAGAAACCAGACAGTCAGCTAAGCTCATTTGGCTTTACTCTAAAATGTTTATGGTATACTCTTAAAAATAAAGGTGCCAGAGTAGTTCTTCAGAGCGATGCCATTGGGGAAACATTTTTGGTTCCCAAATGACTCATTCATATGAAGGTGCCAGAAAGAGCTGCCATTTATTGAGATATGTAACAGACTCCATACAGTAAATAACCATGATGGTAATAGATTTGTGAAATACCATTAGGTCTTGAATTTAAAAGGACTCTTGATGCATACAGTCACAGAGGCTAAGTCCAGGTTTTTTTAATCTGTTAGTGTCCTGCTATAGACTGCCATATATTCAAGATCTCAGTTTTTTCCCTACACATCAGGCTCCTTTTCAAAGCACAAAGAACCAACTTTATATGCAGAGTACCCCTCCCAGAATGAAATAGTGCTTTGTCAAGCAATTGTTCTATGAGGAACCACCCTGAGCACATGTGACAGACGTGAAAGGGTCTGGGGAAGCCATAGAGAACGTTATGCTGACTGTAACATTGTTCAGCATGACCATTTTGGTGGATGGTCAGTGATGGTCTGGGGAGGCATTTCCATGGAGGGACGCACAAACCTCTACAGGCTAGAGAATGGCACCTTGACTGCCATTAGGTATCAGGATGAAATCCTTGGACCCATTGTCAGACCCTATATTGGTGTAGTGGGTCCTGGGTTCCTATGGGTGCACTGACAATGCCCGGCCTCATGTGGCGAGAGTATGCAGACGGTTCCTGGAGGATGAAGGAATTGATACCATTGACTGGCCCCCACAATCGCCTGACCTAAATCCAATAAAACCTCTAGGACATTATGTTTTGGTCCATCTGATGCCGCTAGGTTGCACCTCATACTGTCCAGGAGCTCAGTGATGCCCTGGTCCAGATCTGGGAGGAGATCCCCAGGACACCATCCGTCGTCTCATTAGGAGCATGCCCCCCTATGACATTGTTAGGCATGTATACAAGCATGTGGGGGCCATGCATGCTACTGAGTATGTTTCTAAGTTGTTGCAATGAAATTTTGGCATAATGGACTAGCCTGCTGCATCATTTTTTCACTTTCATTTTCAGGATGTCTTTTAATTCAGCCCTCTGCAGGTTGATAATTTTCA
This sequence comes from Polypterus bichir lapradei, assembly GCA_026402145.1. NCBI lineage: Eukaryota > Metazoa > Chordata > Cladistia > Polypteriformes > Polypteridae > Polypterus > Polypterus bichir. Next base: position 65,879,457 of record JANRMT010062807.1, read on the forward strand.
TTTCCATCAAACAATGTGGCATCCTTTCGTTCCTAACACATTACCCCAGTCCGTATCAGTATAGATATCCAGCATGATTTTTCCCATTGAGATCTGATGTGTTTCCAAAGTGTTCCTTTCATTTTCTGAGCAGTTTATATCATTTGTCTGTAACTTTGTTTAATGTTCTGTGTTCTCGGTATATACAGTGTGCATTCTGTTTTTTGCCTGTATGCTATTATTTTTGTTTCAATTAGTGTTTCACGGAATAGTGCTGAAGTTGTTCATTTACTTTCTGCCGCTGATGAAAATTGGAAACCGTCTCCAGGTTGAGTATAAAATAATCAAAAAACGACCTCCAACAGGGCGCTTATTAAAAGGTTATAGTATACCGCTTTGTTTGTTTTCTCATGTTTTCTCTTGTTTGCTACCTGCTCAAAAATAACACAAAAATGAACTTAGTGGCTCTTTTAAGTCCTGGAACGAACTCTCGAGTATCTTTAAAGGTTGCGCTGTCCTCTTGCGGCGTTGCCAGGAGGTGCAGGACCCCAGTGACGTGCGGAGCGCTCGAGCAGCTGGATGGGAGGAGGAGGAGGAGGCTTGAGACACGGTGCACGACTTTGCACAGGCTCGCCGATCTGGAATTGAGATTTTTCACAGTTGTTGTCTACAGCGGATCCGCAAGAAAAAGAGAAATGTGTCCACATGAGCTAAATGATAACTGCTTCATCTTATAGAAAAGAAGGAGTACAGGATTCAAAAACACTGGAAAGGACCTCTTCGAAAAATGACGTTTAAACTTGAATACAGTTTTAAAACATGGGAATTTTAAATCCAAGTTGCATTACGCTGCAGTTTTGTAATTCTAAACTGTGGCTCTTCAGACTGCAATATGTTTGCACAGAAGATGCTGGTACTCGCAAGCCGACGGGCGCCGTAAAAGACGTGCATCAACCCCGACAACCGAGCATCATTCTCAAAGATGAATTCCTCTTTTTCCAAAAAGTGAGTGGATGCTGTTTGCGCGTGTGAACTCACGAGTGATTTTCGTTTCCCTTCTCGTGTATGGATTTTCAAAGATGACTTTTTCTGATTTGATTAACAAGAGCTTCAATGGAAACTTTTCACGAGTCACGGCTACTCAGCTCCCTTTCGATCAGCCTTTGGCAAACTGCAGTAGCAACAATTCTACGAAGCTCATCCTGAACTCTCAGGCGATTGGCGTGGGAATTTTCCTAGCAGTCTTCATTTTGTTCGCGATAGTCGGGAACATTTTGGTGATACTGTCAGTGGTCTGCAACAGACATTTACAGACTGTGACAAACTACTTCATCATAAACCTCGCGATTGCAGACTTGCTCCTAAGCACTATAGTCCTTCCCTTTTCTGCCTCTTTAGAGGTTTTGGGATTTTGGGTCTTTGGAAGGATATTTTGCAACATCTGGGCTGCTGTTGATGTTCTTTGTTGCACTGCATCTATTATGAGTTTGTGCGTAATATCAATTGACAGGTACATTGGAGTAAAATATTCCCTGAAATATCCAACTATTATGACCGAGAGGAAAGCCGTCGTGATTCTTATTGTGGTGTGGGTGTCCTCCATGGTAATCTCAATCGGCCCTCTTTTAGGATGGAAGGAACCCCCGCCCCTGGACGAAAGCATATGCAAAATTACTGAAGAACCTGGCTATGCGCTCTTTTCATCTTTATTCTCTTTCTATCTCCCTTTAATGGTGATCCTAGCCATGTATTTCAGAATTTACATTGTTGCCAGGAGGACTACTAAAAGTCTGGAAGCAGGGGTGAAAAAAGAGCGCAACAAGTCAATAGAAGTGGTCCTTCGAATCCACTGCAGGAGCGTACTAGAGGAGGCGGCGGCGAACAGCTCCAAAAGCAAGTGCCACCCTTTCCGTAGCTCCCTGTCTGTGCGTCTTCTCAAATTTTCAAGGGAAAAGAAAGCTGCTAAGACCCTGGCCATTGTGGTCGGAGTTTTCATTCTGTGCTGGTTGCCCTTCTTCTTTGTGTTGCCACTGGGTATGTATATTGGGCTTTACTGACCGTTGGATGCTGACCGTTATGGAAAAGGCAGTTTTTTTCCCGGGGAAATGCCTGTTTTTAGGTATCTTTCAACATGTTCACGTGCATTCTGTAAAATCATTTTAATCATTACGCACACATTATTTACGTGCTGCTGCAGGTGAATGACACTTTAATCCCGACCAGTTCGTATCTCAGTTCCTCCCACCATGTGGGTAACGATTACGTGCAGCAGTCACAGCTGCCACCTTTCCAGTGAAAATCTCCTCCTTTGCGGGGTTTTTCTGAGATCTCTCAAGCTTAGTGATTGACTAGCCCCTACATTTATATTTCATGTCAGCAAAACCAAATTTTACAAAATGAGAAAAAAGTACCAGACGAAACCGTCCAGATTTCCCCAAGCTTAAGAGATAAAGTAATTTCAATGGAAAACGAGACTTCGTGTTTAACAACGTACTCTTGACAGAAATGACACTTGAAAGTATGAGTTTCTTTTCTAACATCGAGCACTAACATAAGCTAATGGGGTTTTCTCTTTCCGAAAGCTGCTAATTCGGAAAAGCGTCTTTAAAGTAACCAACATGTGGCGACTCTTCATATTAGATAAAATTAACATCTGTTTAGCAGTTACCCTTAAATGACTACATTCTCTTAGCCCAGGAGTCAGTTCAGGCTATTGCTTAGTTTATTTTTAATAAAGTAAGATTAAAATGATTATGTACATTGTAATAGAACGTTTCATTTTGTGTTAGTTTATTCCGCCACATTATCATTAAAATATTGAAAGTAGTCGTTGTGAGATCAGTTGTGGTACAATCAGGCGTTTTGCGCTTCGCATAACGAGAATTAATTATCACATAAAAAGAAAGTATAATTTAGAAGAAAAACGTCATCACCACAGAACAGCGGCATAACATATTAATGGTCTTATATAATTCATGGGTTATTATGATGATGATCATTAACAAGGCAGCACGGTAGCTTACTGGTTGAGACTGCTGATGCTTCACTGTTAGATTGTCTTAGATGTAAGTCGCGCGCCCGGTCACTGCCTTACGGAGTTTTCCTGTTTTCCTTTTGTTTCCATGGGTCTTCCTCCGAGTATTCCTCTTTTCCTCACAAATACTCAAAGACGTTAATGCCAGGTTACTTCAAACTGGCTCCGCGTAACTTTGCCCTCCGACAAACTGACACTCTGTCTTACCTTGCGCCAGACTCCGGCTGTCCGCAACACTAAATAAGATTAAAGGGGTTTTCAGAATGTTGTAATGTATGTTTACATTGAAATTCTGAAAAAATACATGTACATATACAAATACAGAGAAAAAAAAATCGAAACAACAGCAATGTGACTGAACTGCGCTGGATAAACATTAATAAATAATTTATTATGCAAAACAACTTTCGTGAACATTCATCGTTATTCATATACTGGCTTGGATGCACGCAGGTAATTAGAACTGAGTGATATAGATTACTTTCCACAATCCAATTGATACATTAATTAATGTTTCTACATAAACAAATAAATCTATGCCAAAAGCACTTTATAAAAACCTTGAGTCAATGATTTGCACTACATTTTTGATTATCTTACTTGCAAATGTGATGAGATTACATATATTAAAGCCAATAAAAGACTCAATTAAGGTGTGGCTGTTATCACTAATTGAAAGAATGCTAAGAGACAAGTTTCATTATTTTAAAATGATAGACATTTTTCGCTAATGTGGCATTGGAAGTTTTCAGAGTTGTCCATTTCAGAAAGTTGAAAGACCCAGTTACTAGTTAATTGGAGCTAAGTAGCTTTTGGGCCTTTAAATATCAGATTTTTTAAATATGACAATCAATTTTTATAATTACACTTATGTAAGCAAAAATAATAAATAAATAAATAAATAAATAGAACAGCCAATTGCTATTTCGGAGAAAAACATTAATAAAACTTACTCAACTTCCTTTCCCACAATAGACAGTGTAATATATCATTGTAATAAATATACAGTAGGTATGCTACTCACACTAGTATATTCTAATTTGGCACAGTCACATTTGATTTCTTAATGTACGTGGCTTCATAAACTGATATGGGTTTCAAAAGAAGGTAGCTCTTACTCCATTAGAGAATAAAAATTAAGGGTACGTGTGATACACAGAGTTGGAAATCCCTTGAGGCTTTTGTCTCTTTCCTTTAGCAATTAGTAACTAACTACTAATGCAGGGTGTTACATTTACCAGGCTTTTGAAATGATGTTGTTTTCAGACATTTTATGTCACAAGTCGTTTTGATGGCATTTTTGCTTTCACTACATTAGTGGTTCTCTAATTTAGTCCTAGGAGTTGCCTGGTGGCTGCTGATTTTTTGTTCACAAATAGTGTGTCATTTTTACCTTTAATTGACTTTTCTGTTTATTTAGCTGACCTTTTTTTGATCCTCTTTTTTGCATTTTAAAAAGTGTGAGGTTTCCATTTGTTATTTTCTTTTTAATTCATTTTTTCTACAGCATTTGCTGCCTTAATTATAACTCATTACTGAGAAGTTCATGATGATCAGAGCAGATACCAGTGCAAACAATACTGAAAGCTAAAGGGTTAAGGCCACTTCAGCGACTATTGATAAATAACCAAAACATTAAAAAGAACAACATATTAAAAAGCAAAAAGAATTAATTTCTTACCTGTATAGCACTCATTTCATTCAATAAAAGTGGGAAATAGCATCTTGTTTAATAAAAGTAGGAGAGCAACTACAAGAAGATATAGATTGAAAGAAAGACTGACAGGCACAGGATGTGCTCAGGTTGAACTTGAGTACCAATGGGTCATTTATAGGCCAGGCTAATAAAATTAAATTTTTGTAAAAACTTCACCAAAAGTGGAGTTATACTGCATTTCTTCTCTTAAACATATAAAATGAATTATTTATTTTTATAATACAAATTACCTTCTTGAATGTCACTATATAGTATAAAGATTGACTGACATATTGCAGTCAAGTAGGACGAAAGTGGGTCTCATGTACTTTACAATTAAAACTTGATAGGTTCATAAACCATTGCATGTACTACATTGTGAATTGCCTACAACACACACATAATTAGCATATAATGTACACTCTTAAATACAAGGAGTACTCTTATATGGCTGATTTATCTGTTTGGTTAGAGGCCTTGCAAATACCCAACAGGAAGATATTCACGTTTTAGAGAGTTGTGATTTGCTATTGATTTAAAATTTATATACTTAATACTTCTGTGTATTTTCTTGCAATACATTTTTTTGCCAGTTAAAGTTGCTACATTCACAATGTGTAAAGTACTGTTTTAAAATAAAAAGTTTTAGGCAAGAGTCACCTTAAGAAAAGACAGCTAATCTGTAGGCAACTTGGTCAAATCTTTACCTATTTTTAAAATATCACTGAATTAAATTTTGAAACCTAAATGTTCATTTTAACCATCCTTCTTGGTAACCTTTTTCAAATATTTAGAATATTCTGTGCAAAGAATTATTTCCTAGCACATGAGACACATTTTCCTTAATTTCTTTATATGTCCCTCAGCCCTTACTGAAAACTTTTTTAAAAAGTAACAGCTAACATCTACCTTTTTAATTCCATTGATTAATTTAAACAATACTATCATGTCTCCTCTTAATCTTCAGTTGCTTGAACAAAATGGAATTACAGTAAATTCTCTGTGTTTACTCATAGCTTATTCTTTGCAGTAATGGAACAACTCAAGATGTCCTTCACTAGAATTTTTTCTATTTCTTTGTGTGATATTTAACCAAGAGTGTATACACTATTCCACAAGTTAATTAATAAGTTAATAAACTCTTGTTAGTTTTGTTTGTTGTTATATACAGAACAATGCAATTTAGTTTAGTTTAGTCTTATATAGTGCACTTTACTGAGTTCAGGGTCAGTTTACAAGTAAAATGCAATTACATACTGTACAAATGACTAATTACATAGTTCATACATGTAAAGATACAGATTTATTTAAACCATAAAATAAAGCAGTTTTAAACTGATTAACATAAGTGAAACCTTCTAATCTAATTTAATACTGTATTTTCCCATCAGCATTATCATTGAGCTATGGTCAGTTGACAATGTTACAATGCAATGATAACTTGCATTCTTCTCCCTTTTAAACAGTAATTAAAGCACAACAAAAAACTGACAGCTTAAATATTTAGCAGAAGATTAAGAGAAATGAAATTATAAATGTATACATTATTAGGATACAACAATGATCATATGGGGTATTATGAGATGTCACTGAAGACTTATTAATTTGGGATAAATCAGTTTATGTCTTCCCAATGCAATACTGTATACCTCATGAAACAATGCCTCACCAGCCTAACATAAAATTGCCAAATTTGTGATATGACTGGAAAATAAACTTTCTATTCTATATTGTATATACAGGGCTATTCAAAATGAAAGAGCAGATTTCAAAAATGTATTTCAAACAAACTGTATAAGACAGAAACACATTCTGCACATCACTGGGTAGAGGAAAGTTCAAAGTTTGCTCCTATGGTCCTTGAGGTTGCATGCACTCAACATGAGCACCACGTGTAGCGTGACAAACATCAAAACGGTAGACCATTTCCTGCCACACACGAGTCAACTGGTCCCTAGTTAATGAATTCACAGCTTCCTCAATTTGATGTCGCAAATCTTGAAGATTAGCGGGCATAAGAAGAACAAATTCTAGATAAAAATCACAGGGGGCAAGGTCTGGAGACCTGGGAGGCCATAGATGATGAGCAAGATCTTGTTGTCCACCTCTTCCAATCCATTGCCCTGGAATGGTGTTGTTCAGGTAACGCCGGACCACCAAGTGGAAATGAGGCTGGGCACCATCTTGCATGAAAATGAAGTCATTCGAATCTTCTTGAAGTTGGGGAAACAACCAGTTTTGTATCATGTCCAGGTATGAAAATCCAGTCACAGTTTGCTCTGCAAAAAAGAAAGGTCCATAAACTTTGGTTGCAGAAAAGGCACAAAACACATTTACCTCCGGGGATTTCTCTTGTGGTGTTGTCACCATTTTACCGTAAACGAGAAACAGCGCTCGGTGGCATTCACTGGTACTGTTAGGCAGGATTTTAAACTTTGAACTTTCCTCTATCCAGTGATGTGTGGAATGTGTTTCTGTCTTGTACAGTTTGTTTGAAATAAATTTTTGAAATTTGCTCTTTTATTTTGAATAGCCCTGTATATAGAAAATGCAAAGTGATTTTGAAGACATATCTGTTACTTGAGATACACTAAAAAGGAAAGCCCCTAACAAGCCTTTTGACTAGGGTACTAACTGTATGCGATAGTTACTGAATAAGAGAGTCAAAATGTGAACATGATCGCTACTTTTATATCACACCCACTGATGTAAATGGCAGCACGTTTGAATGATAGAATTGAAGATGCTGTCAGGTCTCCACAGTCCCAGGTCTTTTTCTGATCCTCTGAAGAATGACTAATTATAGATGTGTCTAGCCATAGTGCACCTGATTTAGTTGGGTTTCAGTTGTTCTTATGATTACATGAAATTTGTCATTCTAGGAGACCGATTTACCTTAATCCATCAGCTTTAAACTTAGCCTCTGAAATCACAAAGCAGAAACCACATGAAAAAAATTCTCTATTGAAATAAAAAAAAACCATGGCAACCTTTTTTCATTTATTTGCCTGTTTTATGAGGTCAAAAGAATCCCAATGAAATTAGGTTAAACATCCTTGCACATTGTTCTGTGTAATCCAGGACTAAAACATTGGAGGAATGCATGTAGTCCTGGGATTCCTGTGTTCAAGAAAACACAGAGGGTTTCCTGTTGTCAGTTTACACAAACTGAGCTGTTCCAGTCAGAAAATCGACAATCCTATTGCTTAGAGTCTAAGCTGACAGGAATGCTGGGGCTGATGTGTGCCATTACCAGTCCACTCAAACACTTCATTATAACTGATGTAAGTGCTACTGGACATTAGTCATTAAGGCAGGTCAACATATTTTTCATTGTAACTGTTACTAATATGCTTTACTCTGGGGAGACTGAGAGAAGAGAAAGAGTAAATATGTATATAAACACAGCAGCCAGCTTATCTATGCAGGTTTTCAGAACATGGCCAGGGACACTGCCTGGGCCTGTGAGTTTGTGTTTTCTGTTAGTAGGACAGCCAAGCAAAATGACACCTTTTATTGGCTAACTAAAAAGATTACAATATGCAAGCTTTCGAGGCAACTCAGGCCCCTTCTTCAGGCAAGTAGGAGGAAACCCTCGTGGTAGCCATCTGAACACGGAAAACAAAAGGAGCAGAAGATACAAAAATATGTCATATTTCCATCCACCCACCCATCCATTTTCCTAGCCCACTTAACTAGGACAGAATTACAAGGCAAAGCAGGAGCAACAGCTGGACAATGATCAACACCAGTCCATCACAGAATAAACGCATACACACACAACACAAATACTTGCACACACACTTGGGCAATTGAGCAATACCAGTTCACCTAACCCGTTATTCACAGAAATGCAATGTAAACCTTTATTCCTGTTAGAGAAACTGGGTTATTGGTCTCAGAGAAAGCTATATAACAGACATGACTAACCCGATTATTTGGCCATGTAAACCCTTAACCTGGGATACCTTTGTGTCTGTGGACTGTGGGAGGAAACCAAATAGAACAAAAATACTTAACAGTGGCATACATAAAAGAAAGTACTCAAAGTACCAATAAATTGAGAATAAAACAATATTTCTGTCTAGATCAATCTAGAGTTTTTGGTTAAGAAATAAGTAGTTATCCTCAAAGGCGCTCCTAGCATAATATACATTAAGTAAAACTCGTTTGGGTTTTACTCTAATAGCTATTAATGTAAAAGAATATCCTTTTACCCTTTTTATTCAGTACACATTGATTAATCAGCATTTATATGCACACATAAAACTAGGATAAGGAGAGTAACCTGATTTTTTAAAAATTCCCATTTATAAGCTTAAGCACTTTTCTGGAGTGCACCTTTGGCAAAATGCTCCACCGTCATTCACCTGCGCAAACAAGAGTTAAATCACATCATTGGCCACCATGAATCCAAAAACAAGTATGAAGCTTGTGGTGATTTTCATGTGTTTTATAAATACATTTAGTCTTGCATGTGCTATGAATTAAATTATATCCATTTACATCCTTACACTGCCCATTGCATCACCTGATCAGACTGTTTCAATGTATGTAAAACAAATAGCAGGACTGAAACTAAAGAGACACTTTATTAGTAGGTTTCTGTTACCGAACTGCACAGAGCATGCTCTTCTGTTTGGTTGTATGATTGAGCTCTGCAAAGGAGCGGCATACCGGTACGTTTGCTTCTTGACTTACACTCAGTGCTGCTGGGGTAATAACAATGCAAGTATTTTTACCACAGTAAAATAAGTATTGTGTTAGATTATTGATTACTTTAAAAAGTAATCAAACTATGTATGGAACTTTAAACTCATCAACATTAGTTTACCAATTTTTGAAATACTTAGATTATTTCAAACAAGAGAAGGAATAATGTGATTTCCAAAGCATTTCCTCAGGAATTGTATCTTGTGGATGCTTCTAACCTGCGGCTGCTGAAAGCATTTGCAAAGCTAACATATGCACAGGCAATGAGAGTGCACATAAAAATCCTTAACTATAACCAGGTTAAGGGTTTAAAAGGCCAGTAATCAGGTTACTCATGTCTGTTACCCAGTTTTGTCTGAGACCATTAACCTGGATTCTCTAACAGATACAGTATAAGGGTTTGCATGGTATTTTAGAAATCAGGTTTCTGTGAATGACCGGGTTATTAAAGCACATATAAACACTCTGAGTGACTGGCCCAGTGGGATTCTCATGTGTTTTTTAAGGCATACTTTCTACTTTCAAACCCCAATTTATCAAGATTTGTATAAATATTGACGCCATTTGCCACTAATTATAAGGGTTAGCTCAATAAGAGGAAGATATAGAAGCTGGGAATAGACAATTTAACAACTTACTTATTTCTAACAATTTCTTCTTTTTGCAGAGGATCTATAAATACATGGCTCTATAAATGCATGGTAAGTGTTTACATATAAAAACAGTAGCTTCTTGAGGACTCAAGAATAAATACTGTTTTTTTCTTTTGAATATTTTCATCTTAGTTGAATATCTCTCTATAATAAACAAATTGTTTATTGTGGTCTGAATATTACCTCTGCAGAAAAAATATAATTTTCTATTTCATTTGTTTCCCCTCTGGCAGTTCTTAACATGATTAACCTCTTTCTTGGCACTTTTCTTACAGCTATTATAGTAGGTTTCGTGCAGGCCTATTACAAAATGTATAAGGGTACAAGAGTATGAGAAATATCACGTTGCACAATCAAGAGCCAAAAAACTCTGTTAATTTTAAACAAACTGCCTTAAGCTTGATTGGAAAAGAATACCCTAGGGGCCAAATTCACATCAGGAAGAAGTGCACATTCACATAAGTTCCTTAAGATACAAGGCTGGATTAAGAGTATTCAGTAAATGAATGGATGGATAGATAGATTTAATATATTAGCTTTGCCCAAGTATTTTGACAGGACTACTCTTTTCTATGATTTTGGTAAAATTCTGTTTCTGAATTCTGCCTTAATTAGAACAGAATATTAACTAAAATAGTCTTCTCTTGTAGATACTTTAATCTCACATACTGTCAGAAGAGTTTACAATCATTAGTTATGAATTCCCTATTGTTGCTGTCACCTATATATGTTTGTTTTCTATTTTACGTTTATATATATAAATATATAAAGTTATCTATGATTATGAAATATCAGTGGTCCTCCTGATGTTATTATAAACATGTTGTTCTTGGCGGCATGATGGTTAGTGCTGCTACTCTACCATAACACAATTCTCATATTATATATGCAATACATCATAGTTACATATGTAGGAATCTTTGTGATTGTATCAATTTTTCTAAAGCAATTCCGCCATCTCTTTTTTTTTTTTTTATTTTTTTTTATTAATTTTATTACAATCCATACAAAGCAATCAAGTTTTTACAAAGAGAAAAATTAAGAACAGATCGATCCCCACCCCTGAGAGAGAGAGCAAGCCAAACGGCGTTAAATTTAAGACTTGGAGACATACCTAAATTAATAAATTCTCTGTGCCTTTTGAACTTATTTTAAAATATTACTGATTAGATCCTGCCATGTTTTGAAAAAAGTCTGTACGGATCCTCTAATTGAATATTTGATTTTTTCCAACTTCAAATAATATAACACATCGGTTTCCCACTGACTTAAAAGAGGAGAGTTTGGGTTCTTCCAGTTTATGAGAATAAGTCTACGTGCCAAAAGTGTAGTGAATGCAATCACAATTTGTTTGTCTTCCTCCGCTTTAAACCCATCTGGAAGAACACCAAACACAGCTGTTAATGGGTTTGGAGGGATTGTAAGTCCAAGGCTATCTGAAAGGTAATTAAAAATGTTTGTCCAGAATAATGTTAATTTGGTGCAGGACCAGAACATGTGACCTAGTGAGGCTGGGACTTGGTTACAACGTTCGCAGGTTGGATCATGCCCTGGGAACATTTTGGAGAGTTTTAGTCGAGACAGATGTGCTCGATATATAATTTTGAGTTGTATAATTGTATGCTTTGCGCATATGGAGCTCGAGTGAATTCTCTGCATTGCTACTTTCCACTCCTTTTCTGATATATTAATTGAAAGATCTTTTTCCCAGTGTCCTCTTGGATCTTTAAAAGGGAGGGATTGTAAAATGATTTTATATATTGTAGAGATTGAGTCTAAATCCTTGAGATTGAGCAATATTTTTTCCAGCATGGATGAGGGTGCAAGATGAGGAAAATCTGGAAGGTTTTGTTTAACAAAGTTTCTGATTTGAAGATAGTGAAAGAAATGTGTAGCTGGAATGTTAAATTTGGAATGTAATTGCTCATAGGATGCAAAGACGTTGTCTATATAAAGATCTCTAAGCAAGTTAATTCCAAATTTTTTCCAAATATTAAAAACTGCATATGTTTGTGAGGGTTGAAAGAGGTGGTTCTCTTGCAGGGGTGCCACAGATAGAAGCTTCTCCGTCTTAAAATGCTTTCTACATTGGTTCCAGATTCTAAGTGAGTGGAGCACAATTGGGTTATTAGTGTATTGCCGATAACGTGTGTTTATTGGAGCACAGAGCAAGGAATACAAAGAAGTACTGCAGGAATTTAATTCTATTGCGGACCAAGCCTGTGTATGTTCTTCTATTTGTGTCCAGGTTCTTATCGCCTGTATATTTGCTGCCCAGTAATAAAACTGGAAGTTAGGTAGAGCCATGCCGCCTTCTGCCTTTTGTCTTTGTAGGGTCGCTCTTTTGATGCGTGGATGTTTTGAATTCCAAATAAATTAGGTTATTGTCGAATCTAATTGCCTAAAAAATGATTTATTAATGTATATTGGGATGTTTTGAAATAAAAAAAGGAGCTTAGGAAGAATATTCATCTTAACAGTGTTAATTCTTCCAGCTAGTGTGAGATGAAGGGTTGACCATCTATGCAAGTCTTGTTTAATTTTTTCCATGCAAACGGCGAAATTTTGTTGATATAGAGCTTTATATTTACTTGTGATGTTTACCCCTAGGTATTTAAACTGTTCTGCAATGATAAATGGTAGGGTATCTAATCTAATATTATATGCTTGAGAGTTCACTGGAAAGAGTACACTTTTATTCAGATTAATTCTGAGACCAGAGATCTTTTGAAATTCTGTGAGTGCTGCTAAGACTGCAGGTACAGAATTTTCTGGGTCTGATATATACAGTACCATGTCATCTGCATATAATGAGATTTTCTGTTCCAGTCCTTCTCTGCTAATCCCCTTTATCTGATCAGTATTTCGACAACGTATTGCCAGTGGTTCAATGGCAATCGCAAACAGCAGCGGTGACAAGGGGCATCCTTGTCTAGTGCCACGTTCTAGTTTAAAGTAGTCTGAGCAAATGTTGTTGATGCAAACTGAAGCTTCTGGGTTAGTATACAGTAATTTAATCCATGCACAGATGTTTGGGCCAAACCCAAACTTCTCCAATATAGTAAGAAGGTATTTCCATTCAATCATGTCGAATGCTTTTTCTGCATCTAATGATAATAATATTTCTGGGGTGTTTGATTTAGTTGGTGAGTATATTACATTAAACAGGCGTCGAAGATTGGAAGATAAGTGCCGGCCCCCAATAAATCCAGTTTGGTCTTGTGATATTACCGAGGGGAGCACTTTCTCCACCCTTCTGGCTAAAATTTTTGAAAGTATTTTAACGTCGTTATTCAGAAGTGAAATTGGTCTGTATGATGCACATTGTAATAAGTCCTTATTTTGTTTTGGAAAGACAGTGATTAGTGCTTGGCGAAAGGTTTGTGGAAGAGATTGGTTATCTCTGGCTTCTGTAAATGTTGCTAATAAGAGGGGGGCTAGCTGAGCGGAGAATTTCTTGTAAAATTCTGCAGGGTAACCATCAGGGCCTGCTGCTTTCCCGCCTTGGAGTGATTTTATAGCATCTAGTAATTCTGATAACATCAGAGGTTTATCAAGTTCCTCCGCACT
>JANRMT010062807.1:65893501-65916956 GCA_026402145.1 Polypterus bichir lapradei
TATTACATTAAACAGGCGTCGAAGATTGGAAGATAAGTGCCGGCCCCCAATAAATCCAGTTTGGTCTTGTGATATTACCGAGGGGAGCACTTTCTCCACCCTTCTGGCTAAAATTTTTGAAAGTATTTTAACGTCGTTATTCAGAAGTGAAATTGGTCTGTATGATGCACATTGTAATAAGTCCTTATTTTGTTTTGGAAAGACAGTGATTAGTGCTTGGCGAAAGGTTTGTGGAAGAGATTGGTTATCTCTGGCTTCTGTAAATGTTGCTAATAAGAGGGGGGCTAGCTGAGCGGAGAATTTCTTGTAAAATTCTGCAGGGTAACCATCAGGGCCTGCTGCTTTCCCGCCTTGGAGTGATTTTATAGCATCTAGTAATTCTGATAACATCAGAGGTTTATCAAGTTCCTCCGCACTACAAGCGTCTATTTGTGGTATCTGTAATGTATCCAGAAATGCATTAGATTGTGTATTGTCTTCCTTAAACTCAGTAGTATATAGGGATTTATAGTAGTCTCTGAAAGTGTGCATTATATTTTGGTGTTCGACGATTTTATCTCCGTTCGTACTAGTGATTACCGAGATTGCGTTGCGCACTTCTTGCTTGTGAATTTGTTGAGCTAAAAGCTTATTAGCTTTCTCCCCATGTTCATAGTAATGATGTCTGGATTTGTAAATTAGTTGTTCAGTTTCTTTAGTTGTCAAGAGGTTTAGTTCCGAATGTAGAGCCTGCCTTCTCCTATGTAGAGTCTCGCTTGGTAGTCTGGCATGTTCTTCATCTATAATTCCGCCATCTCTTTACTTAACTCATGTAATATAATTATTGGGTCATAGAGGCTATCCCAGCATCATTTTAAAAATATGATTTTTAATCCTCTAAAGGTATTGTGCACAGCTCAAAAATTATATTAATTAATAAAAAGGCTACCAATTGCATTTTTAAAGAAAATGTACAAATTGACTGCCACCCATCTTAAGTTAACTTTTCTATAAAATGTGGTCTTTTGTGAGATAACTGGGGCTCAGAACTATTTGTTATTGACTGACTGCCTAACACTTAAGCTTTTCAGAACATTGAACTATGGCAAAACACATGCTCAGCACAGAAATTTTCGGCATGGCAGCAGTCTTCAATAATTTGACATGATAATAGTAGTTTATAATTAGCTGTACTTTACTTTCCAACATGGATTTCAGTAGAATGTTATGTTATAGTCTACCTGTATATATATGTTTTCCATTGGAGGAATAAATTAAATCTCAGTTTTCATTTCCAAACATCATTTTCTTAATAACAACTGTTTTCCTTATATGGCTTGCTTACTCCTTGGTATGCACTTTTGAAAATTAACAAGAGAAAAAGAAATTTTACCATGAAGCTGAACAGTTCAAACTTTAAAGACAATGTACTGATCTGTCGTGTGAAGCTAGTTCTGGGAAATATGAATGTGATAATTAGGTTCTCTTGAGAACTAATGATCACATAAGTTGAAAAAGGCCTACAGAAATGTTTGAAATTCTTTTGAAAATTATTTCCTTTCAGTGAACAGTTGACATTTACAACTAATGCTGTTAATAACACGGTTTAGGTTCAGTGAGATAAACTGCTATTTACGAGTGTATAATAATCATATACTTGTTGATTTTGATTCATGATCTGTGTTTTCTAGTAATGACATTCATTCGTACACAGTGTTCTATAAATTGAATAAATGGGAAAAGATTATTGTAGTTTTTGCATTTGTGTTTTTACCTGGTGAAATCTTTTCAATAAATATTTATAGAATAATACTACATATAGTGTATAAAGTAGTCAAAGCTTAGATGACAACTTTAAATCATTTTTGTTTCATAATAAGATTTTCATATATTATAATCACCAGACTTTCCACTGTGTCTATATTCTAGAACAGGGGTACTCAGTTACAGTCCTGGAGATCCACAGTGGGTGCAGGTTTTCATCCCATTCTGTTTCGTAATTAGAAGCCAGGCCTAGAAGATTATGAAACTTGTTATTTAATTATATGACTTGTTAGTGATTTCAGTTTTATCAAATTGTAGATTTTCATTTTCTGAGAACATTATCCATATGTTTTGTGATCCAGAACAGATTTGTACCTCATAGCCCTTTCCTTTTCTCACATTTATTTTAAAACAATGTAATAACACATATACTTCATTAAACTTATACAGAGGTTTAAATGGAAGCACATTAGTATGTTGGTAGGAGTGTTGTGCAGTGGTTGAGGCTTTGGACTTCGAGGAAAGTGTGACCCTGAGCAAGTCACGTCACCCGTCTGTGTTCTAATTGGATAAAGAAAAGAAATGTAGCCAATTATATCTCAAATGTTTTTAAGTAGTTTTGGGTGTTGACCAAATAAATAAATGTAAATGAGCTGGAGAGCTGGTGGTTCTCTTTGTTATTTTCACCTGTCTTTTGGTGGTGAAATAACAGTCTGAAAAGTAAAGGGTTTTTGGGACATCAACCAGGTTGCTCCTTTTATTTGTTGCCAGACAACCAGAAAAAAGAAAGTAAAATGTGCAGCTTTGCGCTAGTCCCCAAACCGAGGTTTCTCATCAATATTAAGGCAAAGTTTCAAAATGAAATGGTGCTCTGTCCTGCAGCATACTTTGGCCTCAAAAGGCATTTTCAACTGGGACTCCCGGACTTTTATGGCAGTCAGACCAGAAGGGGCCAGGCTAGGAGCCCTTATTGGGCAGCTTCTCAACGCTGGGAAGGAAGAAGACAAAGAGGACAAAGTTAGCAGTAGCCCCTTGTCTCATCTTGGCAGGTTATTGCATACCTGAACTAAGCCAGAGATGGAGTCCTCTGATGTGCATGCATAACACACCTCATTATTTAC
This sequence comes from Polypterus bichir lapradei, assembly GCA_026402145.1. Lineage (NCBI taxonomy): Eukaryota > Metazoa > Chordata > Cladistia > Polypteriformes > Polypteridae > Polypterus > Polypterus bichir. The sequence continues at coordinate 65,896,366 of JANRMT010062807.1, forward strand.
TGATAGCTGGTTAAGAAAGCCTAAATGTAAATTAAAACCTAATTTACTAGTTAAATAAAACTAAGCCCCCCTCCAAACAAAATCCAAAAACAAATAATTTTGCTAAAGCAAAAACCTGCAACCATTGCGGACCTCCAGGACCGGAGTTGGAGTACCCCGTTCTAGAACATAATATATAATAACATACAGTTGATTCAAAAGTGTCCAGACCATTTCACTTTATGCACACATTATTGTATTGTAGATTTTTGCACATCTGTCTACACTCAATAATCTATAAAGGAAAAATAAAAATGTGTTTCCAGAAAGTTTTTCAAATTTATTAAAAATCAAAAACTGAAATTTCTCATTCACATAAGTATTCAGACTGGCTTCCAGACTGTGGTCAGGTGTATCCTGTGTGCTTTAATTATTCTTGAGAAGTGTCTAGAATTTGATTGGAGTCCACCGGTGGCAAACTGAATTGAATGTACAGTAAATCATTTAGGAAAACACACTTTTATTTACAAGGTTCCCACATTTCACAATGCATGTCAGGGCGAAAACTAATTGATGATGTCCAAAGAACTCTCTGCAGATCTCCGTGATAAAATTGTGGTGAGGTATCGACCATGACAAGGGTATAAAACCATTTCTAAAGCTTTGTGTGATCCCAGGAGCATAGTAGCCTCAATAATTGAAATGGAAGAAGTCTGGAACCAGACTTAATAACCAGTCAAGAAGTGCTCTGATCAGGGAGATGACCAAGAACCCAGTGTTCACTCTAACAGAGCTTCAGAAGTCTTCTGCTGAGATGGAATAACCTTTTGTAAGGACGATCATCTCAGCAGCACTTAGCCAATCAGCTGTTTATGATAGTGTGACTAGACGAAAGTCAATACAAGTCATCTTATACCTCATCTATCAATAATAATAATAATCTTGCATCCTGAATAGAACAGAATATCTGTATGAATGGCTTGGATTTGTATTTTCGGTACAATTTATAATGATCATCTTTGCTTTCTGAACGTTTCTTTCTGGATAACCTGTGACATTTGCAAATTCAAGAAAGAGCTGTAACTAAGCTTTCAGTGAGGTCACAAGTTGGGGCTTAGTTATCTAACACAACCACAACAATTTTATTTTTTGATTTTAAATAAATTTGCAAACCTTTCTGAAAAATATTTTCACCTTGTCATTATGCATTATTTAGTGCAAATTGATGAGCAAAAATGGCAAATGTATCCATTTCAAATTAAATCTACAACACAATGAAGTGTGTCGAAAGTGAAGGGGCCTGAATACTTTCTGAATCTATTTCTGAATTTATTAGTTATTACGTCTTTTCACTTGTGGCAATCAACTTTTGTTACCTGCCTAGTATTACTTGATTGTATTACCTCTTTGGTAAGTTTTGGGAGTGTCAGCCTTGTCGAGAGGTTTACTTACCTCAGCAGTGACATTTATATCTCTGGTGACTCTTCCTATGTAGTCAGTAGATGGATTGGGAGAGCATGAGAGGTCATGAGGTCGCTGGAAAGGGGTGTCCTGATATCTATGCAAAAGAACAAAATTCCAAGTCTTTAGAGTCCTTGTGCTTCCTGTTTTGCTATATGTTTGCGAGAAATGGACGCTATCCCATAACATGAAGACTGGACTCCTTCTGTACTGTGTCTCTTCAGAGAATCCTTGGATAATTGTAGTTTGACTTTGTGTTGAATGAGCAGTTGCTCATAGAGTTCCAAATGAGGCACATTACATGCATTGTAAGGGCACTATGGCCAGGTGGCATGACTCCCTGAGGGTGATCCAGCTCACAGGATCCTCATTGTTGTGGACCCAAGTGGCTGGACCAGGCCAAGGGGGCACCCATGTAACACCTGGCTGCGGCAGATAGAGGGGTGGTAAGTGATACTGTCTTCACAAAATCAGGATACAAAACTGATCAGCCATGCATTCACTCAGTTTAATGTTAGACAATGGGCACTGATTAATGCATACAAATATTACAGTTTTGGACAACTGGAAGTCTGACAGGTAGAAGCATAAAAACCTGACCCTTAATAATTTTCCAACTCACATAAACAGCATAAAGTAAGGACCACTTAAGGAAATAGAAAAAGTACAATTACTTCTGTATAGAAAGCTGCTTTTTCTATCAAGTGCACTTATAACAAATCCAAAAAAATAGTATACCATTATTCTGTTAACTATTTATATTAGGTCACACTAGAATAAAGCAAATATCATAGAGACTGTACCATGATGGTTTGACTGCAGGGGCATTCATTTTGCTGTACTCAATGGAGAGCTGAGTTTTACCAAAGTTATACAGTTTTCAAAGGGTAAACAAGTGAAACTGCTGAAAGGGTACTTTCCAAAACTATCGAATTGCCAGCAATATTTCTGCCATTTGACCACTGTGAAATGCTAAAATTTACTGCAGCATTTCTCATTCTTTTACACATGAAAATGCCATTTTTATTGCTTTTTCATTCAGAGACAAAGACAAGGTGTGAGTAATGCATTATTGCAGTAATAGGCATATAGAAGAAAAATATGAGATAAAGCAGTGCAAACAGAACACTCTACCACTGCTAACATTTCATATTCTAACATTTCATGGAAGCTAAAAATCCTGTTCTTCCAGCTGCATTTACTGCACTTGTTAACTAATACAACACAAAAGCCCACAAAATAGTTCATTAAACTGCACTTTTTAAGTAAAAAATAAATGTATAATTTGCATTAACTCTTTGAGGGCTGAATATTTTTTCTGAAAAGGATACAAAGCAATGGTTTCACACATAGATTAACATAAAATGTCTGTTACTGTGTGCTGTAGGAATGTGTGGTGGTGGATGGGGCTGCTAGATACAGTGCATCACAATCTGGTTTGTACTTCTTGTTATTGTAAGTGGCTGTCCTCCCAGAGGAACTCTGCCATAGGTGTGTCCACTACACAAACCTGTTCAACACCGTGATCAGCTGGGGATCAGACGCTGGTGCCTCAGATTTGTTTTTGATCATTTGTATGAAAATCTGAGTCCGACAAGTCAGAGTCCAATTCAATGATAACATGCAAAATGTTGTTCATGGAGTATGTTGCTTTAGGCATTTGCTTCGCTGTCTTGCCAGCTTTAGATACCATTGTTTCTTCCTCACTACTCACACCAGCGCAGGGAATCTCAGTTCAAACAGTAAAGCTAACTTTCCTTCTAGCAAAGAGAGTCCAACAAAAATTTAACTGCAGATTTTGTCACCGTTTACAGTTGATCACTACCATCAACCCCCCCCCCCCCTTAACAAAAGTCAGCATCTGCTGTGAAAGAGTTAACTTCAGTGCTGAATAGTGTACTGACTATGTAAAAACAATCAGCTATTCGAGTCTTTCGAAATTATTTTCAACTTTTGTAAACAAAGCATAAAGTGTTCTTTTTTGGCACAGAAGTTCCAAATGTATTTGATAGAAAATTACACTGGATATGTTAGATCTAGTAATCACAGTCTCTTGTGAATTACTTTCTACAAACTAGATCCACTATAGATGTAATATTATTAAAAATATTATTTTACTTCATTATCATTGTATACAATAATAAAAGGGAAATCAGTTTGCTGTGTGTTTTTTGTTGTCTGTACATATCCCTGCCTGAAAAATTTAGAACACATTAGAACATTTTCTTGATGGTGATCTGTAATGCTCAGTATTTTCTTTTTAAAATGTGTAAATCACTTAAAGTTGCCACAGTAACATGTAACTTTTGCTTAACTCGTTACAACATATGACACATGCCATTCCTGCAATTAGAGTCACCTCTCTCCTTGCAGCTGTCATACTCAATAAATAAATAACTGCATGGTGATTGATAAATTGGGAACAAAAGGAGTTTCATGACGCAGTTCAGAAGCCAGGCATGACTTTCAACTTAAATGACATTTTGCCTCAAGTATGGATTTATATTAAGCTTTCGCTTTTGTTACATGTATTGTCTTCAATCGTTATTGCCATACTTATTTACAGAATTTATAATGAAGTCATATTTAAAGAAATGTTTTGCTGTAGCAAGTCATATAGCTAGCTTTTATTTCTTTCCTAATGGTAGAGTATCTAAATCACCTTTATTTTCCTTTTCTTCTCATAACTATCCTGCTCAAAAACTAAAACAAAATTGTATATTTTTTCTAAAATGTTATATTATCATTTCATCCATGCTTCTTTTTATATTGTATACTGTAAGCAGATATGTGTACAAATATTTTTTAAGTGGTAGTATGAGATTACCTTTTCTATTTTACTATGATACTATGTCCTTTTCTTCAGTAATGCAGAGTACAAATACATAAAACATTTTGCAATCATAATTACAAAAACTCTATATAACTTAATGTAAGAGCTAATATGAAGCTCAAAAGCATGCTTCAGGGGAGAATTGGAATAGAAAGCCAAATCATTTTTTTTTTTAAAAGAGTGATAGGAGTTCACCATCAAACACCAAAACATGATTGAACTGATGTAATATATCTGAAGCTGCTGCTTCACTGTCATATTTAGTTGTGTGCTAATTCAGTGGCTTAAATCACTGGTTATCAAGTTTAGTACTATGGACCACTGTGGCTATAGGGGGTTCCTTCCATACAACTCTTGCCTTCATTAAGCAATCTCTTACTTCACAGTTTCTACCTTTTTGTGTTAGTCCAGAAATTATAAATTGGTTTTTCTAATTTTTTTATTGGAATGTGTTAGGAGTGTGTTTGTGTTACACTAAGTGAATTATTTTTCATTTTCTTGCTTTTTAAGATTTTTTCCTTTTAATGTTCTGGTTATGTAAGTGTTTTCTAATTAATAACAGTACAATGCACAAGACTAGTAGAATCAAAGTATATAAATTGACAGAACTTTCTAATATGTTTCAGCATCCATAGCTGTATGATTAGTGATATATTGTTGTGAGGTATCATGATGTCTTGTATAATACTCCATTCAAAAATTTGGTTGACATTCTTCATTAGAGCACTCAGTAATGGAAAATATAAATCATTAAAGAATTTTTGACCATGAACTTAATTAATTCTTGAATGTAATATTTAAAATTATATTAGCTCTAAAACAGTAGCATGCTTCAGAGTCCAAAGCTCATACTACTGTATATAAGTGTAAATGTATTAGTGTGGCAACAATACCTTAGAAAACAACTCTCACAAACATTATCACATTTGGGTCTTTTCTTGTAGAATGCTGCTTACATTACTTTTCTCCTGGTAAACCAAAAGTACCCTGCTGCAGAAAGACACTCTCAAGTCTCTGTGCCCTTAATCCCATCTCAGATTTTTGTGCCTATTCACAGCCAAACTCTTCTTAGGTAAAGCAGGGAATGCCACTCTGTCTCTGTGATGGAGCCCACTTTAGCAGTATTCTTATTATATTTTTCGTGTAATACAGTAAATGCATTTGAAGTCTGACAGATATTGAAATATTATACACCTTTGTCTTGATATGTTTCTCACCAGTGGGTCAGTTCTACCTTTGATTGTACTTGCATGCATTCAGCAGTGTAGACAGTTTATATGATAACTATCAGCTAGAACTGAAACTGCAAGCTATCTGTAATCTTAGTCATTCTATATTTTTAATATAAATTTTGTCTTATATGTTTATTTTCTGCATTACTGCGTCAGTAGAAAAGAGCAATGAACACTAAAATTTAGTGTTTCATTAGAGGAAATAACATATTAAGTACACAGACCATTTAAGTACTACAACACTTTTTAGATATAAACCTGGTCGCTGTGTACGTATATAGCACAGTGCATGATTGGGTAAATGTAACACCTGTACTTGATGGGTTTAACACTTAATATATATTTGCAGTTTGTGCCAGAAGAAATACAGTATATCTGCTCAAGTCTGAATTCTGTCCAACTTGCTTCTCGCAACTGAGAGGGCCCATGGCGGATGTTTACAGACTGGCAGACCAACCACATGCATTACCTGGTAGGTAACCATCCATACAATCAGATCGAGACTCAGACTATGGATGATATGAATGTAATTACTCTGATTTCCAGGCTGTCAAATAAATGAACCACACACCATGGCGTAGCGTTAAGGGACTTCGTCCGAGGTTCAGTTCCCACGAGGGGTGCAGTGGAGTGTGTACGCCTGTGTGTACGCCTGATGAGCCCAAATAAGGGCAAAACACGTGTCGCGTACTCTTTGCATTACCTGACAGTAAACTATTTAACAAAAAATATATATATTGCTCACTATATATATATGGATATATATATATATATATATATATATATATATATATATATATATAAATATATGATGTGTATAAATGTATACATGAGAAATTAGTATATATATATACAGTATATATAAATATATATATAGGCTACAGTATGAATCCTTCTGTAAAAAAGTACAGAGTGGGTACAGAGTGGGTTAAATGGCACAATTATTAAACAGAACATATGGAAGGGTTTCATTTTTTTAGACAAGAACATTTTCATCAGTGTAGTGTCCAAACATTCCAAGCATATCAGATCTATTTTATTTTAATTTACTTTAAATATGTTCAGTTGTGATCAGCCAATATTTGCTTTTGAAATCCATAAATCACCTTAAGACCATTTTATTTCAAAACCATACCTTTCACCCTTTTTTAGCATAACATCTGCTTCAGTATAAAGCCATTTGATCCCTAATTAAGAAGTAAACACAAGTTCATAGATGATAAATGTCACACCAGAAGGCAAATACTTTGAGTGTTATCCTGAAAATGGAAAACAAAGCAATTGAACTGCTCTGGTATTTAAAACCATAACATTTAAATGCTTAGGTTTTTTGTTTGTTTGTTTGTTTTTACAAATCTGTTAAATGGGTCAAACACTATGCATTAACACATGAGTTTTCCTGTGAAATTTACACATTCTTACTTTAGATTTCTTTTGATTCCTGTCTTTCACACAAATGCTACAAACATTGGAATCAGAATCTCCAGACCTGGTAATGAAAAAAACACTGGGTAAAGAAAACAGATTGATGAATTACCCAAAAAAAGTCTAACTAGTCATTATAGTGGTTGTCATAAGCATTCCTAATTCATGTCATTCTGTCACTCTAGCAAAAACACAATTTTACCACTTGCTTTGAGTGGAAACATCGCAACCAATAGGCAAAATACACATAAACTGTAAATATTGTACCACTATTGCATTTTCACTTGAACTTGAACACTCATTAAATGTGCCATGGGACATATTGAACCCTGCACAGTCTCCAAGGCACACACATCCTGGACCAATGCAGATTTCCCAGTAATGCACTATTTGCCTCTCTTTCACTCTCATGCAGACATCAACAGTCAAAAACTAGAAATCTATAGGGAAACACTTTCTGCACAAACAATACTGTCATTGAATGTAGACAACTAAATAAACATGGTTACATTAATGATATTATAATAATTAAACTTGCGTTTCAGCATTGTGCGTGCTGGACCTTCATGACCGCTAAGATCTCATCTGTATTTCAGTTTTTGGTGCCAGCTCATTTCTATAAAAATTGTAACCAGTCCATAAATAACTTTTGGCTTTAAGAAGCTGCATTCTCCAGAGCCCACTGAGATGGAAAGGATGAGTGTCACGCTAAATGCTATTGTCAGAGTCAATGTAATTTAAGAATTAGATATTGTGTTTTTGGAATGCCTTCTCTTTTAATAGTCTCATTTTTTTGTATCTGAAGCTTAACAGTTTTGGTTTTGTTTTTTTTTTTTAACATGCAGCCCACTTTGCTTTTGATTGATCATATCTTACCCCAGTTGTCAGAATTTACATCAGTACAGTAAAATTAGGCGGCACAAGCTGGAACTGACATATTTCTTGGCCATTCAACATGACTGGTGAGAGCTTGGTAGGATGGTGTGCTTTGTCATCAAGTTTCTTATTGGTCACATAATAGCTGAAGTGGTGCATTTTGAGCGCCAGTGCCCTTGTTCAAGAGCTACTTAGGCAATCTCATAGTTCTTGATATAAACACGCCAACCTTATTCCTGCATAATGCCATTTAACCAGAAGTACACTCTTCCAGTAATAACTGTTTCACTAGACACACGATTAACTATTGTGCATGACAAATGCTATACAAATAATATATTTATCAATTGCAGCATCATGTAGTTAAAATGCATGAAATGAAGGTATGCACATTGATTAAATTAAGGAAGAAATACAAATAAACATAGTTAATTTAATTAACTGACTATAAATGCTTGGTACAATTCTATGAAATTAACAATTGTATGAGAACCAGAATGTGTTGTAGAGTGCAGGTAATAAAGACTCACAACTAAATAGCAAAGGAGCAACCAAAAATATACAACCTGGTAAAATGTAATTGTGGACTTCTAATATTTTTTCTGATTTTAACACAGGTCATGTTCTTGGGCATTGCACAGCTTTGAAGCAAACACTAGAATGCATCTGGAGAAAGCAGGCATAGTAAGAGAGGCTGAGAGAGAATGGGATGATATACCTATGAATCACTGACTGGAGAAAGTGAGATGAAGAGTCATACAAGGAGCTATAGGTCAGAACAAGAGTATGTAATTTGATCCTTGCAGCAGTGGGACACTTGTGAATACAGTGAAGTTAAGCATAGTGTGAAACTAAGAAGAGAATACAATGCAGTTTTCATATTAAAGTGGGGAGATCAGATAGCACCTACTGAAAGTAATGTCAGCAAGATATGTCAGTTGACCAAATTGAAAGAACACAAATCTTAACAATAATTTGAGCAGCAAAGTTCATGAATAAAAGAAACATCTTCCATCACAGAAATGACAGCAATGGGTCATTAAGGAAATTGGGATTTGGAATTATCCTGTGTAATAGTGAAAAACATTTTATATGTGTATTTTGGTTTGGTTTATGTTTATTTGAGGTTGTTTCATCGTTTTGATGTGAATTAATACATTTTTATTTTATTCTTGTGTTCTTTTCTTTGCTTACGTGAAACATTTGGATGCATCATGTGACTGTGTTTGTCACATTGATTACATCATGGGGTGTGACGCTATAATATGGTTTGGTGGCAATTATATTACACATTTTCCCTTGGTGGATAAAACTGACTGAACCTGAAATCCAGCATTGTTAATTTCCTCCTTTTGCACCACTTCTCGTTTTTTGATTTCCTTTTCCTACTTTCACTACTGGTTCTTGTATTTTGGATGCCTTTTTTATTTGTCTTTTTTGACACTGACCTGGGTTTACCCTCTGAATACAATTTTTGCTTCACTTCACCATTGCCTAGTTATATTCTATTTTCACAATAATCCTTTGACACCATCGTGTCTAGACATACTAGTTCATGCTGTTGATTTTAAATTAGATTTTTTTTAACGTTATTTTCTTACATTTTTGCAATTTTTTTTAGTGTTACTGGTTACTGTGATGATGCGTGGTTCCTAGGTACGTGATTTGCACACCACCTGGCCTGTGACATTGTGGTAGTCATGATGTACACGGAAAAATGGCCACATATAGCAGCACCTCTGAAAACCTTGAATATAAAGGGAGGCATGAACAAAATAAGCAAAATAAAATAGCAACGAAACAATCAAATTGTTAGAAAAATGGAATTCTTTTAAGTTTTGGACTTTGCTTAGGTCTGAATGAGATTATGAGGATTATTAGAGTGTAACCTATTGTAAATAAAGTTTTGTACTTTTTAAAATATGAGTCAAATACAATAAATGATGAAGAATTGAATTTTGAATTCTAATTCTTATGTTCAGATATACATAATGCTTGGGTTAAGAAAAAATATATTGAGAAAACATTTCTTAAATTTAGCCAGATGTATAACATTTCAGGATTGTTCACTGTATGCGGTGGTAAAGCTTTATATAGTTCCAGTAACGGCGCACTGCACGGATACACTTGACTTGGCTTCATAGTTTTCATACTCTTTCTCTGTATGTTTAGCATTCATTTGCTCAGAGGTTGATGTGCTTGCTGCTTCCTGAGCAGCTTTTCTTTTCTCCACCCTAGTGGCCCGCTTCTTCTCTTCTTTCGTTGACATATTTTTGCATTAAAACTGATTAAGTCAGTGTTTGTGTTGCAATTACTTAGTATATTTTCTTTAATTTTTCACTTAATCTAACACTTAAGTCTTCAAACTGCCACTAGAATGATTTAAGATATAAAGAGGTAGGGGAAGTGACGGTGAAAGTGGTAGGGATGAGAACAGCACCTGCTCTACCGCCCTGCTGGCTGCTGCCGACGGTTGATTTTAAAATAAGATAAAAATAAAAAGAGAAATAACCTTGTTGGTCAATCATTACCCCGAAAGCGAATAGTAGACGTCACATAGAAATTTCAGGTCAATAGGCCAAATGGTTTGTGAACTACAGGTGATTTAAAATTCTGGACAGACAAACGGACAGCCACGGTAGCGTATTATGTAAGAAGATTGTTGATTTATGAAGAATTTGCTTTAATATAAAACCAGTCCTCCTTGATTAATAGATGGAAGTAATATGCTGTAATATTGAAGACTCCTGCAGGATTGAGTTTGAATAATATTTCAAACAGACAGCCCTATTGGCAGAAAAAACTGGGACCACTCTGGGAAGCTCTAACAAGATGGACTTCATGCATTTATAGTCTCCAGGCTTCACAGTTATGTCTGCATGACACAGGAAGTATTACCAAGTCAGTCCTTAAAAGTGTCCTTAGTCACCTGAGTCTAGAGTTGGGAGTGGAGTGATGACAAGGAGAACATGGACACCAGTATAAGTGTGGACAACACAGTAAAGTGTAGGAAGGAGCTTCACTGTGAGTTTATTTATATTGTATCATGATCTAGTCATACCACTGATACCTGAAAAGTTTTATATTATTGTTTATGAAAGGCCCAATCTTTTTTGATTGAAAGTGGATAATAGACGTCACGTAGTATATGTGTACCAAATTTCAGTTCAATAGGTCAAATGGTTTGCGAGCTACAGGTGATTTACAATCATGGACAGACAAATGGACAACCACGACAACCTATTATATATAAAGATTAAATCTATTGGGAGGAAACTGAAAATAATAGGGACATCTTGAATTATTAAGTTACATTCCCAGAAATTAGCTATTTTAGCCATCGAACTGTCGTCATTCAGAATAAGACCATAATTCTAGGAAACAGATTTTAAGGTCTGGTGTAGTGGCTTAATACAAGAAGTTCCCAAAGAGATTCTTGTGAAATCCTTTGGCTACTAATTCTACACATCATTTATATTTCCTGTGTTGTTTCATTGATTCTTCTCATGGTTCTGTATTTTAGTAATGGCAGTATGATGCCATATTAGGGAGAATTACAGATTGGTTCAGAACACAATTTCATACAGCAACTTAATAATTGTCATTTAGCAGTGGTAATTTTTCTGTGTAATAATATACAAAATTTTACAAACTAGAAGAGTGTGCTTAGCTTGTTGGGTCAGCTGAAAGCAGTGTGCCATGGACTGGTACCCTGTCCAGGGTTGGTTCTTGCCTTGCGCCTAATGCTGCTGGGAGAGGGTGGACCCTATGAGCTGTGAGCCTGAGAATGTTCTGTTATGTCATGTTGTGTTTTGTTGTGTTACATTTATGTGCCTGCCTAATAAAAATGAGAATAATGGTGCCAAAACAAAAATGTATAGAATACTTTTAACTTTTCTTTGAATGTGTTGATGATTTTACTCATCACTACATAACAGAAAAATGGTGTAGAGAATTAATGCATAACATTTATAGCAATATTTACATTAATTGAGAAAAATATGCATTATTCATTAAAAAGACCATACTTTTCTCAAGCATATTTTTCAAGGAAATGGCAAAAATGTATACTGAAAGTCAAATTAGCATACTTGAAGAGTAAGTGCTCTTTTCTACATAAGAGCCTTTTAAACTACATGCCTTAAGACTTAAAAAATATCTTTTTAATACAAGATTACCTATGCCTAATACTTTGATGATGGCTTGCAGTTCAATTTTATAATCATTGTTTGAGTTTAATATGCATTTCATCAGATGAATTGCCTGCGAATCAAATTTATGCAACATACTCAACAACTCAAAGAAAGAACGATTAAAAATGAGTTATTAAAGCATTGAGAGAATGTAACTCTTTTATGTTTAACATTTATTTTATGATAATGACTGCAATTCTGTTTACATTATTGTCGACAGTTAAGAGTTTATTTAAAGACCAAAATTGTATGTATTAAAAAGGGAAATGTTTGACCCGGGTGTATTCTTATTTCTATTGTACAATACATTATTCTGCAAATTAATTTCATCATGCAAACTTAAGAAATGTAATCAGCATTAAATAATTTAAATGTGTCTGTATTTAACATTTATTGATGGGTTCATGTACATTAATCTTTTTTGTATATAAATCACATTTATTGCAGACATTTTCACTCAGAAAATATATAATTACTAAATAAGATGAAATAATGAGTTGTCTTATAATTAAATACAATACAATAATTATTAATCAGGCATGTACAATGATGTTTTATACAAGGTGTAGCATGGCACATTTCAAATGGTTAAATCTTTATTATTATATTTTTTAAAATTAGTTATTTTCAATATTTATTATTTGACTTAAGATTGCCCACAAAAATAAACTGGGTGATCAGAGCAATAGAACCAGTTTCTTGCAACTGTTTTAGTCCAACAATAAAAGTATTTCTTCAACATCTTTATGATTCACACTTAGCTTACTTCAAACTATGCTGCATAAACTTAGATATGTCTTAAAATTCAAGTAAAGAAATTTGTTACAAAGTCCATGTCCACACAGAACCAAACACTATACTGTGTAGAATGACAGGCAATGCTTTTAAAGCAGTGAGCTTATTGGACTTGTTTCCAGCACCATCTACTGACCCAAGCAGTTATTACAAATAAAAAGCATCAGTCTCTCACGTTCCATGTTACTTAGCACTGTTCACTATGATTAAGTGACTTTGTATCGCACATACGATCAAAACACAAACCGTTTTACCTGGTAATCTAGAAACTTGCTAGAAAGTCTAATTTGGAGGGCTGTATTTTAACATGAAATAATTAAATAAATCTGTAATATTTCTTATAAAAAAAATAGAAAGATTAACACAAGTAAAAATTACACACTGTCAACTGACTATGCTGATGTATGGCATGTGCTGTCTGCTAATGTCTCTTTTGTGATTGATGGGTACTGGAGGTTGCTTGTTATGTGGATGTGCAAATTTAATTTTATACTCAACATTTTTCTCTAATATGTGTATTTTTCTGTTTTCCTAGTAAGGTGTTTTGAAGACCCTAATTATTAGCTCATTTCCATTGTATTATACTAGTGCCACTAGCCTCTGTGATTTATACAAGTAAGAATCACATTGTACTCTGTACTAGAGCTTATGCTTGAATCAAGAGGCACAAGTTTATTGGACATTAAGGCAACTTTAAGAACAGATGAGCCCTGTGCAGTTGGAACAGATGACAATTACCATTTATATTTGATTACTTAGAAGATGTTTTTATCCAAAGCAATTTATAAAAGATGGTAACATAACTGAGTAAACATGAATCTGGGGAACTTTTCTGGGAAGCAAGTGTTACAATATTGCTCATCTCAAGTAAAGAGCTCAGAAGAAAATACAATCTAGTTACAGTGCCCAAGTTACAAAAACCTATGTCTAATATCAGTTAGGCAGAAATTCACCAAACAAGAGAGTCTTCAAACATAAACTCATCAGCTAGGAGCTACACATGTAAAGAGTCTGGGTTAAGATTTACGTAATGTCATACCATTTATCAGCAGACTGGAGTGGGTGAGGATGAGCATTGGACCACATAAGTGTCTCCATATTTATAGGTGCTAACCTGTTCACTACTCTGTAGGCAAGCATCAAGGATTTGAACTTAACATGTGCTGCTACAGGGAGCTAAAATAGTTATACAAAAAGAGGAGTGACATGTGCCCAACTTGGCTGGATGAACACTAGACAGGCTGCTGAATTTTGAATCACCTGCATCTACTTTAAGACACATGCTGGTACTCCTTTCAGCAATCCATTCATGACAAGACCAAATCCTGGACTGGAAGTTGTGCTGCATACTCTGTCAGATGAGATCTGATCTTGCAAATGTTGTATGAAGTGAATATGCAAGACTGAAAGAGCATAGTAACATGGTCATTGAAGGACAGCTAGTCATCAATCACCACCCTAAGGCTGCTTACCAATTTAGTGGATGTTAGTGATAATGAACTGAACAGAACAGAGATGAATAGACAGACAAATTGGGATAACAAGAAGCTCTGTCTTTGCCAGGTTGAGCTGGAGATACTGTTCCTTTTTCCAGGTTGCACTATCAGGATATATGCAGAGATTTTAGCTGATACCGTGTGGTTCTCTGGAGGGAACAACAGGTACAGCTGTGTAGCATCGTTATAGCACTGCTAAGAGAAACCATGAGACATGATGATAGAACCTAGTGATGAGGTGTAAAGAGAGAAGCAGAGGGGGCCTAGCACCAATCCTTGGGGCACCCCCAGGCCTGACTTGTGTACCCTTGACATCTCTCCTTGTCAGGACATATGATAGAATCTGTTCAAGAAGTATGAATTAAACCATCTAATCCCACTGATGTCAGAGAGGGTGTCACAGAGGATCTGATGGTTAACCATGTTGAAGGCATTAGAGATCTAGCAGGAGGAGGACAAATGATGGGTTGGCAGTTCTAGCAAGCTGTGATGTGTCAACAATGGAAAGCAGAGCCAGTGTAATTAAATTAGAGGGCAATTGATGAATTGCATATATTGAATTATATATATTGCATGTAGATGATATTTAATTGTAATGGCATTTATATTTTCAAATATTCAATAATCTATTGGCTGACGATAGGCAACTCGTTAATTGTTCTAATACTGTATATGTAAATACATTAATCTTGTGTCTTTCTGCTGTGCGTTGTTTGCTGTTATGTAAATCCATCATTTTGACTAATGTGTTTTACAAACACTAACACTTTTGTTTATTAGATATCATGTCTAAGCTTTTCATTTTAAAACCGACCGTGCAAGAGAAATTATAAGCAAAATCCCTGCTTAATATGTGTTTTCATTTGAAAAGGTATGCTGATAAAGATCTTTATTTAATTAAGCCAAAATCTTAGCATCAACCACCACAGTAGTATCTGCTCAAGATCATGTCTCTCTCTTCCAAGACTTGCACAAATTTGTTAGCCAGTGCCGCAATGGTATAGTAGGCTGATAGTTTTTTTTACCACGTGCAGCTAAGACATGCAGGCAAATATTATTATAGAAAGCTGAACCGAAAATTCAGTGTATTGTTAAAAGCAGATAACTGTCCATCTAGACGTGATGGACAATTCTATTGTTTGAACATTTTACTGATTGTGAGCCTTTCCTGAGCAGATTGCAGCAGTGTAGAAATAAAAATGACTTCTTGTAGGTGGACTTCGCATATCATACTATAATGATAATAATATCCTAAAGCTAGAAGTCACATGGCAAAAAGATCTTTATGAAACTTGAGACTAATAAAGAACATGCCATGGACATGCAACTGGAGACAATTTATCTAATAACCGTGCATCACAAAATAAAGCATTTTAAAATGTTGCATTAGCACAAGGGTGTCGTACTCAGATTCTGGAGGGCCACCATGGCAGCAGGTTGTTGTTCCAGCCATTTTCTTATCAAGTAACCAGTTATTGCTGCTAATGAAAAACATTCATTTGCCTTTATTTTAATTGATGTGCTTTTTAACATTCAGAGGTTTTGTCCCTTTTTTTCTTAACCAGACGTCAACCATTGAGGACCACAGTAAACCAAAAAATGATCATATAACTTATGTTTCTCAAACTCAGTACATCAGTTTCTTGGTATTTCCTGAGAAGCCGATTAGAAGCCAATTATTGCTGTTAATGAAACATGCGATTTAATTCTTATAAGAAAATCATTAGCACCTTGGATATTTCAGGATCTGAGTTTGGCAGCCTTCCATTAGCAGAATTAGCAGGAAAAATCAGTGTTTAAATAATGGTTGTCAAGGTTAATTTGACAAATTGAGATCAAAAGAGTTCATAGGGTCATTATTGTGACATGTACAGAGTACAGTGAAATTCTTTGGTGCATGCTCTAATCAACATACAACACATCGGCGCTCTGTGGTGTCATGATCAGTGACAATTGTTGCCTTACTTTAAAACTTCTCCCTTCCTTACTTTGAAACCTCTGTCTTCCTTGTCTGAAGTCAGAGTTATAATTAGAGAAGAGCCATCAGTCTAAGTATCATAAACTCACTGTAAGAACCTTTTAGGAACACATTATAGACATCTCATTACCACACTGACAAAAAATATATGGCTTCTATCAAGAAAAAAGGCCGCTTCTGTAATAACAAATTTAAATTGGAAACATAAAAACATATAACAATAAAAATGATCAAAAATGAACAAAGATACAAAATAAATAAATTCCACAAACTACAAGCAGCAGAATATACACCACTGCTGACAACGTGCATTTTTAAGGAAGAAAGGGAATGTTCAATTGAGGGTTCAAGCTATGGAAGTCACTATAGCGAGTGTATCTCAAATATGTCAAAATATGAACAGACTTATTACCTAATGACCTGAAGAAAGTGAATGTATATTTATCCCATTGAAATGACAAGAATGAAAGGGCAGAATTATGTGATTGATCATGTACTTTGTGATTGATTATCTACAGTAATCTGTGTATTATGACTCATGAAGCAGAGAGACAATGGCTGTTGCGCATGCTAATTTAAGATAAGGACAATGTAGACTGGTATTTTGGGCATTTGAACTTTTGATGTTGTATAGATAAAAAGCAAGTCTTTGTTATGATCTAAGTTTTATTGAATGATAAAATTAAGCAAAGCCAATGTCAGCATATACAGTATATAATTAGTTTTAACAGTTAGTGTTAGTGAGCTGCTGATTTTGTCATTTGCAACCCTGGTTAAGGACAAAAGAAGTAAATAAAGCAGAGAATGCAGCTGTTTAAGACAAAAAGAAGCAAGAAAGGACTGGGAATCTTAACAATCAAGTTAACTTAGAAACACAAAAATGTTGCTTGAGAAATAATTGTTTCAGCAGTAATGATTGATTTTCTATTAAGAAATTAAGTTTGAACAAAAACCTGCAAGTTGAGGACCCCTCAAAAAACAACTTAATGTATTTTCTATCTGCTCTGGACCATGAAAAAGCATATAAAGATATATATTTTAAAATTTTGAAAACTGAATTGTTGATCTTTATTTTCATGTATGTGTTTTATTTTTATGTTCTTGTCCAAGGAAGATTTTTTAAAATTTTTAAATGTGTCACAATTTAATGTTCCATTGTTAGTATTCAGTTAATTAGTTTCTAGGGTGCATGTCATGGTTGGCTAATGCCTGTTTTGATGACTCACATCACAATGGCCCAATAATAAATTTCCGTGCAGAAACAGAACCTCTTGGAGTCTTTACTGTGATCCCTGAAGGGATGCCTAAATGGAAAAATACACTATTGGGTGCTGCCTTTTGTGGTTGCAGGGCTTCTTAGTAAAGGACATTTTTGAGTTTTGCTTTTGTGGTGACAGCTCGCCTACAAGACTCAATGCTTTTACCAGTCATGAAAGCTCACCTTCTGGTCACAGAGTATTTTCTAGTTTTAATTTATATGTTGGCTTATCACATAAACATGATTGGTCTTTCAAGTGATGTTTTTGTGGCAACAGCTTGTCTCGTAATTGTGGTGCATTTTTGATTTTTTGTATTCCTCATACAAATTCAGTCAGTAAACATGTGCTCTTACAAAATCTCTGACTCTTTTGTTTTGAGTTAGCATTTGTTTAGTTGTTTTGGGTCTTGCGGTATTGTAAACTATTGGTGAATGATTCCTCACAATACTTACCTGACAATCCCTTTAGAAAAAACAGAAATGTTTTGTTTTTTTGTTTTTATTCCTGTTCACAATAAAGAGTTTGTGTTATTTCTGAAAGAAACCCACTTCTCCTTGTTAACTTCTTTTAACATCATAACATTGCTCTCTAACAGATAATATCAGGAGTCAACCTGGGAGCATCACTTTGGAAAAATTGACTTGTGGATCTTTTGAGCTGTTCCGTAGTTTCACAACTGGCATAGCAAATTAGATTGCAGTTCAGTGTAATGTTGGGTGGAATTGAGTAAGGCAGGGTTTTCAAAGCCTTGATCCAATTTCTACATTTATGACGCTGTCCCTGAGGATTCTAGAATAAGCTAAAGCTCCCTGTGATTTAAAACTGGAAAAGGTGGGTTAAAAAGTTTTTGGAGGAATAGGTGGTGTTTTTAACTTTCATGAAATGATATTCATGGAGAGCACTGCATTTCAATAAAGTGAAAATTATATTGAGGGCTGCCCTCAGTATTGTAGTTTAAACACATGGTTTAAATTTCTTTTCTTTGTTTTATTTGCTCTTAAGGTACTCCATAAAAAGGTCCGCAGGATTTAAAGACTTTATTAATTGTATATTCTGTATTTCGGGTATTTAATGTAAGTATCTTTGTTGATCCTCAAAAGATACAAGGCCTTCATTCATAGTTCATAAACATTTCACTCTGAGTTTGTGAAAAAAAACAGGAGATATAATAAAATGGCTTATGTGGAAACACATTGACTGTGGAATGCTCTCTCATCTAAGATGGTCTTTTAGGAGTAATAGAGACAAATGGTACTCTTTGTTATATAGTATATAAACAAACAGCCAATACACATAATACTGAAGTACAGAGCAAGATGCAGAAGACAGGACGATATGGAAAAAGATGATCCGTTGTGGCAACCCCTAACAGGAGCAGCCGAAAGAAGAAGAAGACACTTAATAATGAAGTGTATATGGTGCAATCATAAGATGATTATAGTAAAATCAGGGATCACTGAAACTTTCACAAGATATTTTACTTTAGTTGTTTAATTGTTTAAAAAAATATGTAATTTCCTGTCTGTTTTGGCGAGTGTCGTAATAGTAAAAAGCACTTTCTTACCAGACTTCCCTTTAACAAAACAGGTCCTCCTGGGTACTCTCTGGCCAACAGAGACATATCAAGTTTACCTTTTCATGAATTTAAATAGGCTCTGATTTCTGAATACAGCATATGTCATATAATGCAGTAGTACTGATATAAGTACTACAAATTTTAAAGTGTAATTGACTTTTCTCGTAATGGAAGGCTCAACTGAATAAACATTATTGTACATTTCTTAGTTTTATAATGACTAGGTGGAGGCTCCGCAATTATTTAATGATTTAGTCATTTAAATCAAATCTGGCGCACAGCACAGTCACTCATGCACGTACCCAGAGTGACTCATACAGATTAAAGAGTCGCTAATTAACGCTGAGTGTGGGTGGAAAAACAGAGTTCCTAGGGGAAAGCCAAGGAAACTTGGGGGGGAGACAGAGATGATAAAAAGACTCTGTCTGGGTGAGCTGTAAGGCCCCAGAACTAACTTTTTTGTTAACGATACAGTGAGTTAATGAATGAGAAGTATCAATCAATTCATACAATTGTGTCTTTGTCACCTTCCCATATAAAAAGGCTTCATTCGTTTATTTATTTTTACTTTTTTTTTTTTTTTTACAGGTTCTTTCTTTCCTGCTTTGAAGCCATCTGAAACCGTTTTCAAGGTGATCTTCTGGCTGGGATATTTCAACAGTTGCATCAATCCTATCATTTACCCCTGCTCCAGCAAAGAGTTCAAAAGAGCTTTTATAAGATTGCTGAAATGCCAGTGTCAGAGAAGAAGACGTCCACTCTGGAGATTCTACGAACAAAAGTGGAGAACATCTACCAATAGCTCAGGCCGGGGATCATACGTTGACACAAAGCCTAGATTTCATCACAGAGAGTATTTCTCACCTAATAATTCCTTAGTGTACACCTCTAATAAAGAACGGACTCTTAGTTTTCATGGTTGGAAGCTTTTTCCACCCTTTCAAAAGTCTTCTTTTCAGCTGAAGGAAAAAATGAACAACCTCTCAAAGAAGATAAAGAATGGCCCTGCTAAAAGTAGAGTGCCCACAATCAGCAAAGTGGAGATAGAGTCAGTTTCGATGGGAATTTACACTGATTTTAATGACCAGCAAGACTATCAGATCTATGATATAGCCGACTGCTATGGACTGAAAGAAACTGACATTTAGCATTGGAAACACAATAATAAATTGCATGATTAGCATTTTACATGCATTTAATCTAAACAGAAAAAAAATCAAATTGCTTTTAGACACAACTTGCAATTACTGTGGCCTTCCTTAATGTAATCTCCAGTAAGGAATTCGGGCATTTACTTTGACAAGTTTACTTAAGCACAAAGAATTCCTAAAATCTGAAATTTAAATTTGGGGAACAAATATAGTGTTTTATGAGGGTGGAATTCTAAAAGTATTAAAGCTGAATTCTGTGTTCAAAAACGGTTCAAGTGAATTCCAGTTTTATGGAATGAGGTGAAACAAAAATGTGTTTTAGATTTCTCTAATACAT
>JANRMT010062807.1:65917356-65933542 GCA_026402145.1 Polypterus bichir lapradei
ATGAGAAAATTTAGGAACAGAAAAAGTCATGAATTCTTAAAGTGTGTCAACGATATACCTTTTTTAAGAGGTGTTGAAGGTGTACAATTTTAATAAATCCAAGCCATGGACTGTAGCTTTTACTGAGCATCTTGTTTTATATGTAACTTTTTTTCTTACAATCACACTTTGTCTTTTTATATCTGCAAAAACAAAAATAGGCCAATATTTTGTAAAGTACCATAATTTTGTGTTAAGTGATAATTCTAAACATGCCTGTACCTTGCAGGGTTATGCTGGTGAAGTGTTTAATGCTTAGATCATTTCCATGCCCAGTGAATGAATGTATGGTGTTTGCTCAACCACATCCCAAAGACTTGCATGTCAGCTTATTTGAGGAATCTGAACTGACAGTCCATTTGTGGGTGAGCACAGTGATGGACAGACATCACATCCATGGTAGGGTTCTATCTTGCACCCAAGGCTGTTGGGCAAGTTCTAGTAACTATATTAGAAAAATGCAAGTTCGGAAAATGAACTGATTGATCTCTGTGCTATACATTTATTAAACTAGTGGATCATAACTACAGCAAAGTATAATTTAGGATTGTAACATAACTCATAATTGTAAGTTGTTTCAAGATCTTTTGCATAAAGATATTATAGAGAACACTATTTGTGGATAAGTGGTGAAAAGGCATCTGATATAATTATACATGACCAAAAGAGTACTTTTTATTAATTTACCAAATTGCCAGCATGCACAGATTGTCATATTTTGACGTGAAGAAAGTAAACTTTTTTTAATTTAGAAAAATGATGGCTTTAATCATATTAATAAATCTCTTTTAAACATTTAGACAAATTATAATTTAATATTTATTTATTTATGTATTTTTCAAAAGTATAGTTTCTGTCCCAATACCTTGGTATTTTTTTAATTAAGCTTTAAAAAAGCCAAAAAGCAAAACTGCAAAGAAGTTTCTAAGGCACTGTGTCTGTCTGTGTGTCACTGATAGAATTGCTACTGTTTTGTTAACCTATGTACTATTGACATAGCTGCAATGTTGTTTTTGTTTAAAATAGTAAGCTGTCTCAATTTGATTTATATTTCATTTAAAAGCATTTCAGCACTTTATTAAGCTAATGAATCAACAATATCTTAATTGTCCTGTAGAGGCCACTGTTACGACATACGGAAGTCTTTTTGTTCTTCGAATTTCATTTCTTGTAAGAAAACATGCACATCTAGCATGGTTAGTTCATTGTAGCACTTACTCAAGTTGCAGTCGTGATTTGTTATGTACTTCCAAGAGTTTGTGGTGTAATTTTATATAAGTCAAATACAAAATGTATTCAGATTTTTTTTCCATATGCCGTATCACAAAAACCTTTAAACTGTTTTTAATCAGATGCATTTCAATGAATGGCATACAATCATATGAAATTCTTAACTTTTATCTTTCAAACAGATGAAACATATTAACTTGAGAGTAAAAATGTATTCAAGCCAAATGTTTTCACGCCAAGTAAAACTCCTTTGTTTAGGTAACTTCAAGCCAGTTAGCATTTGGTGCTTGTTTTTGAGAAACACACGAATGTGTTTTGCAATGCTTAACCGTGTCAGTTTGCTTCTGAATTTAAGGTCACTAAGTTAGATATTAGACATTTGAAAATATACAACAAAGTTTACTCTTGTAAGAAAATAAAACAGAATCATAACGAAGTACTGTCTTAATAGCATTAATACATTATTTGTCAAGTCATTGGAGCTACAAATACACCAGGACCTTTTTTTTAATATAAATAAAGATGGATTATAAGATACAAAAACAACCATACAGAAAACAAATATATAAGGTGGTTGAAAACTCTGTATCTTGACTAATGTTTACAGATAAATTTGTAAATAGATGTTTATAATTACCTGAGAATTAATTAATCTTTTTTTATTTATTGGGTTTCTTGTTTATTCTGTTTATCATGTGAAATGTTTTATGCTATCATATGTGTAACAAAAAAGGTATTTAGTGCTTAGTCATAATACGCACAAATATTATTTTCATAATGGGGTCAAATACAATATATTTGAAACACTGAGATTAACTATTATCTTTGTAAAGAAGAAAAAAATAAACTGAAAAAAATCTGTTTTTTTTTTTTTTTATTCTTGTTACTTATTCGGAGATATGCCAATTAATATTCTTTTGTGTTTAGAAGTATCTTTGCTCCTCCTTAAATTAAATCTCTCAAATCAATTGCCAGAGTTGGGCAAATGACTGCACATTTTTGTTGGAGCAAGTCTGAAGTTCTAACATTTTCATACTTGGAAATGTTAAACTTTTGCTTAAGCAAAATTCTGTGTGGGTCTGTTGTTTCTTTCTGAAGAATCTGGTAGCGTAGGACTTAGTTCTTTGGAAAATGCAATTGATCTTTATTTTGGAACAGATTGACTATTTTGGAAAGTCATCTATAAAGTAAGAAATATCAAAGGAGCAGAAATGCCTATTATCTAAACACCCATCCTTTTACTAAATCCATTCAGGTTATTTCAGTATTGCAGTGAGTCACGACCTACTATGGTATCAAGGGCCAGGCAGAAAGAAACCCTGAATAGGCTGCTAGTTTATGACAGAAAATGACCACCTACACAATGTTAGAATCACCAATCAAGTGTCCTGGAGCTGGAGCAGTGTGATCACTTTACTACCAGAGGTGACTTTAATGTTATTATACTATAATCATAATAATGATAAGAATAATATACATGGTGAGTCAAAATTATGTTAACATTTGATGGGTGGAAACAATTTATTCATAAAACATACTTCATATGTGCAAGATAATTTACAGGAATGTCTCAACCTGTTCACCATCAAGTTCAACACAAAAACCAACGAGTAACAGTACCATTTAAAGCCGGACAGACATTTTGCAGGAAATAGATGATACCACAGTCTGTATTCTGTCCTTCAGGTCATTGATATCATGAGCTTTCCTACTATACACGCGCTCCCCATAACCAGAAATCAGAGGGTGTCAAATCAGGGGAGTGTAGAGGCCATGGCAATGACCCACCATGACCTAACCATCGACCTGGAAAGGTGTTGTCGAGATAAAAATAATCCATTAATGTTAACATAATTTTGACCCTGTATTTAAGTTATATGGCTGTAAACTGCATTTCGCAAATTTGGAAATTAAAGAATGGACGAGATCGTTTATGTCACGCTCATGTTTGATATCATTGATAACCTATTGTATACTTATCAGAAATTTACCATCTTTTAGCAAACCCTGTTTTGACTGAAACCATAGATTGAATGATTTTTTAATATTAGAGAATGAATACAGTTTTTGTGGCTAAAAAAAATCTACTGCCATGAACCCATAAAAACTCATAAATAGATATGTGAATTCTTGGGCCATGCATTCTTCAAATCTTATACACATTTTCAAACACTGCAACTAAAGCCTTCAGAAGTCATTTCCTGTTTCATACTCTTGCAGAGGGAATTGAAAACACCTGTATCAATAGGACACAGAGAGTTAAAATATATGAAAATTCAAGGTATATTTTATACTTTTCTCAGCAAATGACCTAAGGTTTTTTTACAGCTTCTATGCCAATAACAGATGAAAGGCATCTTTAGCAAGAGCAGCAGAGCACAACCGCTATAATGGGTGAGTATCGTGACAGAGGACGAAAAAAGCAGACTATACCATCTTGTAAGAGAACAGAAAGCATCTGTTTTTGGGTGGAAACCTGGGCCACTGAACAAATTTGATATTACTAGACCATGGGTAGATTATATGCTTAAAAACACTTGAAAACATAATCACCATAGAATTAGATAAAGGTACTGATGACAGGTGGCAATACTGAAACAAAGATTTAAGCCGACTAAATCTGTTGTGTGACTGTTATAGTTTCATCATGTAAGAGAGTGGTAAGAAAGATCCTCATGACCATTACAATCATATTGTATTTGCTAGCCATACCAGTGGCCTCTCTTTTAAAGATTTGTGTGGATTCAACCGTGAAAATATGCACATGTAAAAAAAAAAAGAAAATTTGTATGCCAAAAAAAAAAAATAAGATTCATAAAACCTGGCTTACGCATGTTTCTGCTCAATTTACCCTTTATAAATCACAATCATTTTGTAAATATGTGTTCTTGAACATGCCTCATACATATGAAACCACTATGTTGCAGATGTTTATTGGCTGGTACAGCTGCTTCACTCTCTATGGTGTCCATTTTAGAACATCGTCATTTTTCACTTCTCCAAATCATCAAATATGAATATTACTCTGTATCATGTATCAGTGGTCATTTGAAACTTCATTTGTCATTTATCAAACATCAAGCTGATTTTCACCTCACAACTGTCACTGATTATGCATACTCGTAAATAGATCCAAATTTTATTTACAATGATTCCGGTTCCTACCATTAATGCCATGTGATTATAGTGATGGCAACAAACAGGAAGTATCTGATCAATATTTCAATAAATCAATGGTCTTCGTTATATGTTATGAATATACATTACGGATGCCCCCTGTTGGTCGCTCACACTACTGATTGGCTCTGTCAAAAAAAAAGACAGAAAATGAAAAACAACATCTCTTGCCTGATAGCCGAAAACTGAGTACTAATGAGTTATGGCATGACGAATGAAAAGTGAGTAGTGATGCATGATGAGCGACTCCTGAGTAGTGATGTATGATGAGTGACTTCTGATACGTGGTTTGGAGTAATACTAATGTTTGATAATTGGAGAAGTGAAAAAAGACAGTGCTAAAATGGACACAGTACCTGACATGTTGAGACCCAGCCACCTGCATTCAAGAGCATACCCCTCCACTGCAGAACTAAGTGCGCAAGATCATGTGTGGCATTATAGCACCTCTCCTCTGTGTTCTGGAAGGCTGGGAAAGGCATAAGGTGCCAACATTTGAGTGGGCAGCCATTATTCCCTGGCACATGTAATCACACATTTGCTGAAGCAAAGAATAGTATAGAAAATATTAAACACTGAGACCTGCCAAAGCTAGTTTGCTTAAAAATAAATGAATCACTGGTTGACCAAGGCAATGTTTGCAGTTTCATCTTGGCATTACATACGACTTATGCATTAATGGAATGTAACAGCTTACAGTTAACAAAAGCAATGTCATTCTCGCACTTATTATGAGTGCACTAAAGTGATCTGATTACGTTAGTAGAACCAGACACTGCTGCAAATTGCCTTTTTATGTTAACAAAATATGTTATGCTTTATTCACACACATCACATGCAGTCTGGATGTAGTGCCTCCTCATTCACCTAATGGCATCCAGCACAGTGGGCATGACGAACTGAAACTTGGCTGTGATATTCCTGACCAGTCCTCTGAGAAATGACAACAGATAGTTGATTTAAACTGACAAAAAACCAAAAAGTTCTTTAGTGAAAATGTGTAGCATTTATCCTCTTAAAGGGGAACTTAAATACAGAGTCTACATCATATTCTTCACTTTTGAAGTGCAATTTGTTACGTCAACATACGTTATAATAAAGATCTAAATTGTAATCTAAATTATTATTCATGGGAGTCATTTATCTGATTTGGCTGCATATCCCAACTTGATCGAGAGTGTCATCATTTTCCAGTGTCTCTGAAATGTTGCAAACGCATGGGTCAGACTTGCTGTAAATATAAGCATGTTCCCCCATCAAGTTTTCATTTATAAATCCCAATGTTTGCTTCAAGCCTCTTTTTGTGCATACACAAGCTTTATAAATGAGGCTCCAGGTCTGTGAAGAAGGATTGTATTCACTCTACAAAGCACAAAACTGCTATTAAGAGAGAGAGCTCATCAGCTAGGTTGTGAAACCAGGTAACAGAGAGGAGAGAATGCTCAAATTGCAGCTATTGGAGTTTTTGTATTTTATAACAGTTATGCATCAGTGAAAAGCCTAGTGGATGAAAAGGGTTTATGTATGGGCTAAGGGAATAAGGCTCATTTGTTTTATTATGTTTAAAAGTGATTCATTAAATCTGACCATTCTTTTCAATCAATGATGACTTCTCCTAAATTATAATGAATATCCTTCATTTTATCCTCAAAAGTTAATCATTCTGCAATTTAAAAAAATACAGCTTTGTAGCATTGCTACAAATTAAAGGACTCCTTTTTTCAGCTGCCCCGAGGGTATTTCCCTGATTGGACAACTGCAGAGGGCACAGGGGCTGCTGGGGTAACAAGGGGCCAGCAGGAACTTTAAATGGAAGCAGGCTAAACAGTAAAGGTAGTCCATTTTTTTTGTTTGTGTTCACCTGTCTGTCTTGTCTACAATACCACCTATGGAATATCAGTTCCATCCTGAATTGTTGTACCTTCAAGGATGTATGGACTGTCTTGTCACTGCCTGTTGTGTAAACATGGACTGGTTGATGTGTTTCATTGGAGAGAATGCTCCCAAATCTCATCACCCCTCACCGCCTCAGGACTACTTGTAGGACTGTCTGATACATTACTTACAGAAAGCTGTTCCCTGGACCATCATTTTTTTCTCCATTCCATTTCATCCATTTGTTAAGGACTTTGTCGTGAGTGTATATTGTTAAGTGTTTATTGTTGTTTTGGTATTTGATATGGTTGTTGGGGAAAAGGAACAGTTTATCTGGTGCTTATATTTTCGTTCTGTTTAATATACAGCTTTATACAGCTATATTTACTGTATATACTGTTTGATGTACTGATTGAAGTGTTTAAAATTATGAAGGGAATTAGTACAGTGGATCGAGACTGTTATTTTAAAATTAGTTCATCAAGAACACGGGGACACAGATGGAAACTTGTTAAAGGTAAATTTTGCACAAACATTAGGAAGTTTTTCTTTATTACAAAGAACGATAGACACTTGGAATAAGCTACCAAGTAGTGTGGCAGACAGTAAAACGTTAGGGACTTTCAAAACTCGACTTGATGTTTTCTTGGAAGAAATAAGTTAATAGGACTGTCAGGCTTTGTTGGGCTGAATGGCCTGTTCTTGTCTAGAATGTTCTAATGTACTGTTGTTTCATGTCTTTGTGTGTGAGTGGTGCGAGTTGGGCCAAAGCTGGGTGCGTTCCTGGGGTCCCTGCCAAACAAATAAACAAATCACTTTCTTCAAGATGGTGTGAATCTAAGTGTCTCCAGAGCTCTACAGTTTGAATTTTTTTTTTTTTTTGCATTTACAAAAGAGAAATAAGTATTTTAAAAGCTTAGTAAGAAGTTTTCTTTAGAAAAAACAATAAAGGCATGTGTCAAATGTCGATAAACCCCTTAAATTGTTTCTCTTTTTTGAAAACCAAAGTATGGCTACTCTAAGCAGCTTAGAAAAAAATCAGTAGCGAAGGCATAGAAAGCTGTTTTTGCCATTAGGTTGCTGAGCTGTAGGGTGTTTTATTTGGAAAGGGCCCAGCTAGTAAAAACAGAGCATATTGGTGGAAAGAAAATATAGAGTGAAGATGCAGTGCTGTGGATAAGTTAACCAGTAGTTACATGTATGGGTAAGCCCTATGAAGCATTAAGTCTTTTTTATCACTTTGTCATACTTTGTGTCCAGTCTGTTGTGTTTAACCTTCCCTATAATAAATTCCTTAGAATTTGTTATACTTTTTTATTTTTTGTTGGTCATTATTGGGTTTGGAGGTCAATTTGTGAGTGCCCTATTGTATACAAGGGGCCTGAAAATTAAAAACCTGTAAATGAATCAGTGATAAAAGAAGTCTGTTCAGTGGCAAAGTGACATTGACAATGACTTTTTATTTTGAATGAATGTTCAAAAGGCATTTCTATGCATATGATTGCCACAGTCTTAAAGATGTCAACCCTTCATTTTCTTTTAAACATGAAAAATCCTTTTGTTTACTGTTATGCCTGATCTAAGGTCACCATTAGTAGCCAGCACTTCTAATTCTGGAGCCTAGCTTTTCTTCATATTTAAAACACCCAGACAACAAAATGACAACTCTTTTCAAAGCAGCGAACCATTCCCCGTATCTCAATACAAATTGCTTTGACAGATTACAATAAACACCCATTTTTTAATAGTAACTTGATCTTTTTAAAGAAGAAACCTTGCCTATTCCATTATACTTCTAATTTTTTTTGGAATAGTTCTAAGCAAATACAACAAGTGTACTCAATGAGAAGGTTTTTCTTAGTTTAGAATAATTAGCTGCTGATTCCAAATTTCAAAGCTATGAGACTTTAGTTGTAAAATAAATACTGCTTTTTCTTGTGGTTCTCATTCAGTTATCTACTATACCAGCATGTGTTTTACTTAATTGTTGTGCTGTCTGCATAGTATTCAATTGAACAGTTTATAGTATAGACATAGTAGTTCTTAATTATGAACTTGCATTTTACTCACTTAGGTGCATCAGCACACTGCATAGAATTAATCAACATTATATCCATCCATCCATTATCCTAACTACAGGGTCAAGGGGGTCTGCTGGAGCCAATCCCAGCCAACACAGGGCACAATTCAGGAAACAAACCCCAGGCAGGGCGCCAGTCCACCGCAATATATATATTACATATATTATACATCCCCAGCAGCACCAGATAAATGTCTGGAACCAGCCCTGGATATGACATCAGAACATCGCAGGACCCACTGATGCACACAACTACACTCACAATCACAATGTGCCAATTTACAGTCTCCAGTCACCCTAGGCTGCTTGTACTTGGAGATTTTGGAGGATGGAGAACCTGGTGGAAAATCAACACAGACATGGGGAGCACATAACATTTCTGCTGCAAGTAACCAAATTATGTCAAGTCAAGGCAAATAAACGTTATTATCATCAAATCCATACATACAGTAAGTATATAGTGGAACAAAATGCATTTTTATTGACATTAGCCATGCATATCAGACATGGGCTGTCTACCCAAAACTACTTCTATTAAAAAAAAGCTAAACTGCAGGATAACATGCTGTACACAAGACAGAATATATTACAATTAGGCTGTTCAATATGGTACAATAAATACACAAAAGAGTCTTAAAACAAATAATAAATAATTACTGTATAGTTGTGTTTTAGTTACATGTCAAACAGAGAAGTAACAGCATTTATATAGATATACAGCATATAATTAGGTAAACACTAATAGAATAGTGTCTGATTGGTAAGTGCAACAAAGTGGTGACTACAATAATGCAGGTACGGGTATGGAAGAGGAGTGCTTTAAATCCCTATTAATGAGGACAGCTTGAAAGAGAAGCTGTTAGAGTGTCTGTCAGAACTGGCCCAGATGATGCTGTACCTTTCCAAATGGCAGGGGAGGAAAGAGTCCATTAAAGGGTCAAAAAGGACATCTACTATGACAGTGCCTGTGGTAAATGTACTGAGCAGGATGGCAAGAGATCCTGAAGATGATCTCTACTGTTTTTACTACCCATTGTGGAGTCATGTGGTCTGACACATCACAGTTCCTAAACCAGACAGTGATATTGATGGCATCTGTGTAGAACCCAGTAAGGATTGTGGGTTCAGCCTGCCCTCAGTTGCCACAAAAATGGAGGTACTGCAATGTTTTCGTAGTTAGGGAAGCGATATTAAGGAATCAAGCCAGGTCAGAACTGATGTGCACAACAAACTTGGTGCTCCTGTATGTCTTCACAGTATGTTTATTGTGTCATATATTATGAATAGGTTTATTATTTAAGATTTGTTATGTTATGTTCTAGCACTCATTTTGGGGGTTTCTTTAGTCCTAGAATCTGAATATGACATTATTTTTTATCTGATATTTATGGTTTCTCTGAATCTGACAGTGATTTTTTTATTTAAAGGTTACTTTTGTTTTTGTTGTTTATCTTGTACCTCATTTACTACTGTTTGTGCTTACTCATAATCACCACCATTATGAATTCCCATCATTTGGGCATCCTGTTTTGTTGTTAGGGGGTGTGTCCTCAGAGGTTGTGACCCTTGGTGAACAACACAACTGGTTAAAAGGTTGCATTTGGAAGCACTTCCTTATTTGAGTTTGCAAATTCAAAACAACCCTTTTATTTACTTCATTAACAATTATTTAATCTACTCTGATTGTTGACTTTTTGCTGAATTTTTGACATTGTTTTTGTCTCACAATTTGGCTTCAGTAACAGTGTGGATTATTTCTGGGTTTTGACTAGCTTTTTCAGTTTTACCTTTTTTTTTCTACTAGTTACTACTCAGGTATTCTTGCTATCTAGCCTAGCATCATATTATTCTATAGCCAGGGTTTCATTTTGTTTTTATTTAATATGTTTTGTTCTATAAATGTTTTTGAACTTGTGCTTCCTTTATGTTTAGATTTGATTATTTCTAAATGAATATTGATTTGTTTTTGTCTTGCTTTTTATTGATGTAGTATTCTTGTAGATATTGTCCTTGTTTTTATATATTGAACCCAAGGTGGTGAGGCCAAATGACCCTGTAACTGTAATAAATTTAAATCCCCATTTAAAGGAGTAGCACCACATACGCTGGCCACTGTGGCATTGGCTCTTGTTCCTGTTTGTTCAGTACTCCTTTGGACTGTATTCAATCAACCAAGATCGGCACATGTAACTCCTCTTTTAGGTCACTGCACTGGCTCCCCATAGCAGCACACATTAACCTCATATGCTTGATGCTTGCCTACTGAGTAGTCAACGAGTCAACACCTATGTACATGGAGACACTCATGAGGTCCTATGCTCCTTCTGGTCCACTCAGGTCTGCTAGTGAACATCATCTGGTGATGCTACCAGTGCGTGGTATGAAATTTCAATCCAAACTCTTTTCATGTGTAGCACCCAGTTGGTGGAATGAGGCTACCCATCTCCATCCAAATGGCTGACACCCTTAATGTGTTTAAGAAGTGTTTGAAGACTCTTTTGTTCTTTAAATATCTTTCGAACTGATAATGGCTTTGACAGGTTCATGTAACTAATGAAAGATTAATTACTTTGTTTTCTGTTTGGTTCACTTGTGATGATCAATTTTTTAACCTTGTCCTGTAGTACTTGCTTCAAAACAGTTGCCAAAACTGACATTTACTTGAATATGTTGATCTCTTTTGTAAGTCACTTTGGATGAAAATGTCTGCTAAGTGAATAAATATCAGTGTAAATTAGTGGACTGTGCAAGTTTTGTACTTTAGTTTTGATTTTGTTAATCTTTGGGCTTGCCCCTGTTGAGTAAATGTTTTTTACATTTTGTTATTGTTTTTGGCTTTTTTAAAATTTTGTGATTAAAAAAAACTTAAAATATAGTAAGCAACATTGATTTGTTATTTTTTGAAAAGGGGTTTAATGCTTTCACTCACCCTTTATCAGCAGTGTGAACAGCACTGGGCTAAGCAATTGGTTCTGATGGGCACCAGCACATACAGTATAGTGCTAGAACTCAGTGGTGGAAAGAGTGCTGAAAATGTGTACTTAAGTACAGATACTGTTATATTGCTGAAATAATACTCAATTATAAGTAAAAGTACTAGTGTTAAAAAAGTTCTTAAGTAAACGTACAAAGTACTCTTCTCAAAAACTACTCAGACTACTAGGTACTTTTTAGACATTGATATTTAATGAATTATCAAAAACCACTGAATCAAATCGGAGAACCATGTAGAGAACAGCTACTACAAATATTTCTACATTACTGACAAAGTATATGAATGGATCAAATTCAAGAAATTTGTGTTCTAAACAAATAAAGATTAAACAAGAGTTTTGCCTGTAGTATGAACTTTTACCAGACCACTACAAACAAACATTGGTCATTGGTCCGTTTGCCATCGGATACTTTTATTGGCTACTGAAATGCTGGTCAAAAGTTTGAATATTAATTCAAATTGTTGGCGTACTCAGGAACAAATTGTCATTTTAATAGTAGCGAAGTAGATTCCTTACTTTAATTTGTACTTAAGTACAAGTAAAATTACAGATTTAAAAGTATACTCATAAAAGTATAAGTACCTGAAAAAACTACTTAATTACAGTAACATGAATAGTTGTAATTCGTTACTTCCACCCCTGCTAGAACTGAAGGCGTCCCATTTTGGACTGATTCCTGACCAATCCTGTCAGAACAGCCAACCACTGTTTGGATTAAGCAGGTTTGTTAATAATGGATGGAATAGAAGTGAGGGCTAACAAGAGTTTTTAAAATGTACTTTCTGATATAAACACACCCACACTTATATCCTGTCTGGTTTTGTTACTGACCTGTGCAGGATGCTGCTGTCATAAGTGCTGACCCCAGCAAACTTGAATTGGATTAAGGGAGTTTAAGAATGTTATGTTATGTAATTGGAAAAGAACAAGGGTGTAAGTGTAGGAAAAACACTCTAGACAGTAAACGATCAGCACACAAGAATCTGAAGCATTGACACAGCTTGATTTCCATCATCTTACCAATGCAAATACTGAACTCTTCTGCTTGATTTTCAATTTGCATGTTATGGTTTTGGTCCTATTGTCACAACATTCACTTGTTGACCTTTCCTTTGAGATAATGCCTATACTTACCCATTAATAGTAAGTGGCCTTCTAACCCCTAGAAACATCCAAGTCCTCTTAATTAAGCAACCTTTACAACTAATAGCTTCCTGCTCTCAACAGAAGGCAGAAACATCCAAACCTCTTCTATAAGGAACAGCTTTCTGCCTTTTATTAATGCATTGGATTTCTGGCTTCCTACGAACCCCCAAGGGACCTTCTCTCATTGTGGTGAACCCACTGAATAGCCTCCTGAAGGCCTTTGTCTTCTCATGCTGGCTTGCATAAGAACTCCGTATTTGCCAGCGTAGCTTTTTCCTATTGATGGCCCTGGTTGGTGTCTTTGACAGCTCTTTATTGTGGCCGCAACTCTTGCACGATTTGGAATCTTTTGCTAGCTGAATATTTATAAGGTAATTAATAGAAAATCTATCATTTTTGAAAGAGCATTAAGTAGTAAACTAACTAGGGAATGACCAAACACAAACTGCACTTAAATATTCTTTCTAATATTAGCCATGCAAGACACTTAGCACTTTGTCATTAAAATGATAAATATGTATTTTTCTGTGATTACTTTTTATTTACTGAGAATTTTTTGACAAATTGTGATTAATTACTATTTTGTTAACAGTGTGTCAATATTATCTTATAAAACAACTCTGCTGTGCATTCCTGGCTACAAGCTCAGTTTTCAAATATCACACGACTGTTGATAGATGTGTTTACTTTTATTCTTTTAGTTATAAAGGAGGCCATTGAAATTATTGGTTTCATTGCTTCTATTACAAGGCAAACAGTACCTGCTCTTATTCCTTAAATTTTATGAAGAGGCCACCATTGCAGGCCTGATCACTAACCACGGTGGTTTATAGAGATGGGATATGTCATTTGACCTAATGATGCCAGGATAATAGCCTCACATTTAGTGTCAGCAAAACCACTGGTCATTAACTTCAAGAAACAGCATTCAGACAGACCACGGTCTCATCTACATTGAGAGGGAGGATGTGAAGTGGGACAGCAGCTTTAAATTTCATTAAGTTGCCATTACTGATATATCTCAGCTATAGTAAAGAAGGCAAACTGATGCCTTTAATTTCTGAGGAAAGTTGAGTGTCACTGTAAATTTCTTACTTACTTGAACTGGTGGACAATGGAGTCTGTCCTCACTGGCTGCAATTTATCTTTGTAATGGTAGCAGTAGTAGTAACAGTTGCATTGTACAGTGAAATTCATTCTTAGTTTTATGTCCAACTAACATGTGTAGGATCTGCATAGCTTAGGACAGCAAAGCACTGCAGGTGGCAGTGAAATCAGCTCAGAATATTACTTGTACACGTGTCCTTTCTGCCCAGGACACATATAACACAACATCCACAGTCCTGAACCATAATTCTTATTCATACTGTAGATTAATAGTCAAATGTTATATTTAATGTTTGGTGCTTTATTTATTGTTATTCTACTCTGACTACTACTGTGTACACAAGGCAATAAAAATTAATTTGAATTCCAACCCTCTGGAGTGCTTCTGCTGATCTTTTTTTCTTTACTACTCTACAAACTCCTTATTTGATCGTTTCACTTTTTCCATCCATTCTTGGATTAAATTTAAAATAAAAACAGCTGCCTAACTTTCACTTTACAAACAAGCTTGCATCTTTGACTGCCCGACAGTGTTTTATCTGTCTAAGGTGCCCCTCTCACTTGAGTGTGCCAGTATGCCACAGGTGCACATAAGATATGTAAGTTCAGATGTTTATTTTATCTGTATATCAAACAATATCATGGCTAGGCCTCTAGAAAGCTGTTAAGTAAGGGTTACACTTTTTTAATGTTTACAGAGGTAAATTGTTTAGATCCTTGCTAGAGTCATCCTCAATAGGATCCATGATCACTTGCTCACCTATCAGTGACCGGAGCTGTCTAGATTTATGCCTAAGAAGTCTACCATAAAACGTATCTTGGCACTGAAGGTTTTCATTGAGCGCAAACATGAATATCAGCCGAGTTTCTTTGCAGCCTTTATCAATTTTTGTAAAGCACCATGAAACTTCGTGGGATCCTCCTGAAGTTGCTGGATGTCATGGCCTGTGGTACTGTGAGTGCTGTTCAGAGTGGAGGCAGAACCTCTGCATTTTTCTCAGTTGATTCTGTGGTTCGTCAGGGGTGTGTTCTTGCTCCTGCTCTACTCAATACATGCATAGACTGGGTGTTGGGCAGGGTTGTGGGGTCCAGCAGCTGGGGGGCATCTGATTTTGATGTTGACACTCCCAGTAATGCTTTGATCTTCACAGAGTCAATCGAGACACTGATCAGGGCTCTCAAGAGACTGAGTGAGGTGTCTGAGTGGTTGAGGTTGTGAGTGTCTGGAATAAAAAACAAGATCCAGGCTTTTAATAACCTCTTGGGCACAGCCATCAGCAGTGTACCTGTTTGCAGAGAAAGTGTTGATTGAGTCAAAAGGTTTACTTACCTTGGCAGCAACATTCATGTCACTGGTGAGTCTTCTTATGAAGTCAGTAGATGGATTGAGAGAGCATTGGGGGTCATGGTGTTGTTGGAAAGGGGTGTTTGGTGCTCTTAGTATCTATGCAAAAGGACAAATGTCCAAGTCCTTAGGGTCCTGGTGTTTCGTGTTTTGCTATATGGTTGTAAGGCACGGACACTATCCAGTTACCTGAGATGAAGACTGGACTTCTCCGGTACTGTCTCATCAGAGAATCCTTGGGTACCACCAGTTTGACTTTGTATCAAATGACTGGTTGCTCATGGAGTCCTAAATAAGGCACATTAGCTGCATTGTGAGGGAGTGTCAGTTATGGCACTATGGCCATGTGGTGCAATTCCCACTACAGGTTACAGGGTCCTCATTGTTGAGGACAAGAGGGGCTGGACCAGGCCAAGGGGATGTCCACATAACACCTGGCTGCGGCAGATAGTGGGTCATTTCTGAAGGGTGGGATGGGACCGAGTGTCTGCCTTTTTTACCAACCAGGATCCCGAGCTGTTTTGTCATGTGGTGGTTGTGGCAACGCACTATACCAGTTTATGCTCCCCAACCTGACCTGATTGTTTAGTCATTGTCTAAAACAAAGACTTTATCTGCAAAAGCCGGAATAACATTTTAATGAAAATATTTGCCTCCTTATGGCACTAAGCATTTTCTCATTGGAAGGTGAGATGATGCGATTCATAAATTAATTTTGATGCCCATTGCTGGCATCACAGTTCAGATTTACTGTATGTTAAGTTTGCTACCAGTACCACCATGGCAAGATTGAAGGATTGCAGAGGCCTCAGAAAAAAGTTATTGTTCTGTCATGATGTTAATTGAATTACATCCCTAATTACGTCTTTTGCTTCCTTTTGCATCATTTTGCTGGCCTCACAAATACCTGCCAGGCTTACTTTTCTGTTTTATATCATTGTTTTCTATATAAGATCCCCCATACTGTATTCATTGTCCTGTGATTACTTGGAGTTCCACTCAGCCATCTGTCATCTAACTTTCAAAATGGTATATCATGGGGAAAAATTGTGTTGTAATGTGGATATACCTTTTTAGTTAAATGAGTTATACGAATTAAGGACTGTTAAGAAACATATACATCGCGTAGAAATGGCACAATAGGTAGATAGATAGATAGATAGATAGATAGATAGATAGATAGATAGATAG
>JANRMT010062807.1:65933552-66001344 GCA_026402145.1 Polypterus bichir lapradei
TAGATAGATAGATAGATAGATAGATAGATAGATAGATAGATAGATAGATAGATAGATAGATAGATAGATAGATAGATAGATAGATAGATACTTTATTAATCCCAAGGGGAAATTCAAATGAAATTCAATGAACGCAATGAGAATATCTCACTAAGTTGGCCTGTTCTAAGCAAGTGTGTATCTGCACATGGTTAAACTCTCTCTGCAAGGAGACCTAATCCAGGTGTTCAAAATTCTCAAAGGCATTGATAAAGTAGGTCCAGCATTTCTATCAACTAAACAATGAATCACATACTCAATCACATACTCACGGTGGTGCACTGCCGCCTCGCAGTCAGGAGACCCAGGTTCGCTTCCCGTGTCCTCCCTACGTGGAGTTTGCATGTTCTCCCCGTGTCTGTCTGTGTGGGTTTCCTCCGGGTGGTCCGGTTTCCTCCCACAGTCAAAGGACATGCAGGTAAGGTGCATTGGTGATTCTAAATTGTCCCTAGTGTGTGCTTGGTGTGTGTGTATGTGCCCTGCAGTGGGCTGGCGCCCCGCCCGGGGTTTGTTTCCTGCCTTGCACCCTGTGTTGGCTGGGATTGGGCCCAGCAGATCCCCGTGATCCTGTAGTTAGAATATAGTGGGTTGGATAATGGATGGATGGATGGAAAATAAGGGGAAATGTATTTAAGACTGAAGTTAAGAAGCACTTCTTTACTCAAAGAGTTGTGAGAATCTGAAACAACCTAACAAGACATGTAGTTGAATCAGAAACATTGACATAATTCAGGAAGTATCTAGGAGAGATTTTGGGACAGCTTAGCTATTAGCTAAACAAACTTGCTTGATGGTCTAACTGGTCTCCTCTCATTAGTCAAATTTCTTATGTTCTTATGCTGTGGACTCTGCGTCAAATACAGGGTTGGCTGCTGTGTTGGGCTGTCACACTGGGGCAGCATAAAACTACCTGTAATCTTGTAAAGTAAGAAGCAAGTTCTGAAAATGAACGGTTGGATCGATGGATGAGACACCTTGTACATTTTTTGTGAAGCATGTAGAGAATTCTCTGTTGGATATGTGCGGGTTTGTGGACTGAGGCCATAAGTAACCAATTTAACTACAAAGGAATGTCAAGTACATGTAAAAAAATAACCTCTAATACTGAAATTGTTTGAACCAATGCCCAAGGTGTCATTGTGATTGAGTTAGTGAAACTCTATTATAGGCTAAAATAAGCCTGCCCTAATTTCATTACTGGGTTTTGTTTGAAAGCCTGCAACTAGAACTGAAATATGTTTAAAAAAAAACTGTTCTGTTTCAGAAAATAGAGACTGCTAAGCTGTTTTGTGTTATCAAAATACCATGCCCCTCTGTACAACAACATTCACATCTAGTATTAGGTCTTTTGATATAACTAATAACACTGCTTGCTCTTTTGAAAACAGTTTTGTATAAGGAAATCCTTTGTTAACATACTCATAGATGCAACTAAATATGAATCCAGGGTGTAAATATACATTTTTCATCAAATCTTTAATTGACAAAATAAAAAAAGGATATAACATACATCTAAATGCATGAGTATGCATTTTATTACATGAAAAACAGGTTTCCTAAAAAGAAATGTACAAAGAACAAGTATTCTTATCGCATTAGTTAATAATGATGGCCTCAAAAAACAGCCATTGCAAAATATGAAACACATACAGTAATTACCAAGCAGTGTGCTAGAGAGTAGGAGTTCAGGGACATTCAAAGTGCAGCATGATTTTGTTTTGGAGAAATTAAAAGGATAGGATGTTGTGAGCATTTTGGGCTGAATGGCCTGTTCTTATCACAAATGTTCTAATGTCCTAATATTCTAATGAAAGTAGTAAGGCAATGAAACAAAACTGTTAAACTGGCTAAACTACCTTTAGACTACTTTAATTTGATGTTCATTCGTTTTCCTCATTTTTATCACTTGAAAGATCAGCATTGGATGACACTCCAGGAAAACAGATTTTCCAGCTAATGATGATTAAAAAAGCTGCTCTGAATGATTTATTGAAAAAGCCATAAAGAAAAGGGTTCATCGAGGAGTTCACATAGCCAAGCCACAAGAGAATCTCCCAAATAACCATATCGGTTTGTTGCATCAAAAATGGATCAATGATGTTTAGTGTAAAGAAAGGCAACCAAAATATAAGAAATGCACCAATTATGACCCCAAGAGTCTTAGCAGCCTTTTTCTCACTCTTTTTAGAAATTTTCACCTTTGCTTTTTTACTCTTCCATTCATCTGAGCTCTGTTGAGCCCTTTTGTTCTCTAGCGCATTTATTTGCATTACTTGTCGTTTAGCTACTCTGTAGATGCTCCAGTAGGCAAGAAGCATTATAAACATGGGTATGTAGAAAGCGACTAGCGAAGCAGTGACCGCGTATACCTTATTGACAAAAAAGAAACAGGTGTTTGTTGGAAGTTTGTTTTCTATTCCAAGCTTTTGAAGCCCCAGCATAATTGGAGCAAATGAAATCAGGAGTGGGACAATCCAGCATGTAATAATGAGAATTATAACTCTTCTTCTAGACATTTTGAAACTGTAGACCAGAGGATTGCACACAGCATAATAGCGATCAAATGCTATGCAGCTCAGATGCAAAATTGAAGCTGTGCATAGCATGACATCAAGGCTTGTATGGATCTCACAGAATGTTGGTCCAAAATACCAACACTGTTCAATAGTTCTAATCATGCTGTATGGCATCACCATCAGACCAACCAGGAAATCTGCAATGGCCAGGGAAAGGACAAAAGAATTTGTTGGTGACTGTAGCTGTTTGAAATAAATAATGGCCAGGACTACCAGCAAATTGCCAGTCACTGTGCAGAATATGACTATTGCAATGAAAGAATACAGAAGTATTTTTGAAATGGTGCTCCTCAAACATACGCAAGGTTGCAG
This sequence comes from Polypterus bichir lapradei, assembly GCA_026402145.1. NCBI lineage: Eukaryota > Metazoa > Chordata > Cladistia > Polypteriformes > Polypteridae > Polypterus > Polypterus bichir. Next base: position 65,936,480 of record JANRMT010062807.1, read on the forward strand.
GTCAGTGAATAAAGATGAACTGCTACAGTTAAACCATTCTGAAGAGTTTGACATCTCCTCTGGTTACAGTGTCTGAAAAAAATAGAAAAACATTATCATTTCTTATGCAATGCTTGGGTTAAAATGCACCCATAAAAGAAAGTCTGTACTTTAGCTGACACAGTATAACTGACTCAATTCATTTATCGGCATCTTACTCATTACCCTCTTTTATAAAAGCAGATTTGCGTTTTTGCTTTCTCCAGTTGGCTGCATTCTGTTTTTATGATTCTTTTGAAAAGCTTTATAGTTTTAAACAAAATAGTCATGTGTAATGTGTAATACAGTCGCACCACTGGTGGGGGTTTCCTTAAGAGTTCCCCATCTCCCACCCCATCCCATGATCTTAAACCCCTTCTTTCCATTCTGATAAGCATGGATGACTCAAGGATGGACCCTCCCAAGACACACACTTTTCCATCTAACATACTAACTAACTAACAGGATTAACTAACTAACAGGAAACAAACCCCGAGCAGGGTGCTAGCCCACCGCAGGGCACACACACACACACACACACCAAGCACACACTAGGGACAATTTAGAATCGCCAATGCACTTAACCTGCATGTCTTTGGACTGTGGGAGGAAGCTGCTATAGAACATTCTAATGTTAATGAAAGGGCCATTTTTATTCTTTTTTAGTAAAATGGCCTTTCAGTAAAAAAAAAAAAAAAAATGAAACTCTGACTGTAAAATATACTAAATAATCAATTTTATTTCTGGCAGGAAATTACAAAGCACAAGGTCAGATGTTTCATTCTGTAATTCATAACAGTACAGTAATATGTTGTATTAGTTTACAATGTTAAATACTTTTTGATGTTTCCTACAAAAATAGCTTGATGCAATATTAATATGATTTTAGTAAATTGACTTTTTAGTGCTTTTCTCTAATAGCTATATGACTGGGTTTTTTCACTGTAATTTTTCAATTTGTCTTAGAGAACTTATGCTAATTTTTCAGCAGAAAGTTCTCTTATATTTCACTTTTACTGCCTTGTAGGTTTTTCAATCTGTTTTCAGTATTTTGTATTATAGCTCAACAAGAATGGGCAGCATCATAAAATAACTTATAATAACTGCAATGGCGACATCTGTAGTACAAGTATATCATTACAATGGAAAGTTGTCTTTACAGTTTTGCTTAGTTAAGTGACTTATCTTGTAGTTAAACATCAATTGATTTTCTGCACACATTAATTCCAAAGCAAGGCCCTCGTATGTGTAGCTAAACAGACAGGAAATACTTACTGAAACAAAACTATGCACTGTTCGGTTTTTATTTCTGTGTCAATATACTGTACATAAAATGATTATGTTTTCAATTTTTCTTATCTTATTCATCACAAAATAACAAGAGTCATATACAGTATACAGTATATGTCAATATAGCTATAGAACAATTAACATTTAGTTGTTTATATATTTAAGATGTGCTTGAAACAGAAATACATTTTCTTTGATATCAGTGAGTCGGCAACAGTTGTTTACTATCATTTTTTGAGTGTAACTTTTATTGTAATATGTACAGTAGAGCGATGTGGTCCTAGATGATTGGGTCTCATCATGTACAGAAATTAAGGAGCACAGAGAACCATGAAGGTGTCGAAATGTCCACATGCCCATTGTCTTTTCTTTGCAAAAAGTATCCAGAAGTGCAGAAGCCAGACCATGTTAATATGTGAAGTGTGAGGTGATGTGTTCACTGGTGTTGTGTACTGTGCTGTAGACTTTCAACTTTTCATTAGGCAAACATCATTTGAGGGGCATCATAGAGAAATGATAAGATGTTTACTTCTGTTCTCTGAGCCCATCTTTTATATTACAGGTGGTTAAGCTTATTCCAACAGCATTAACTTCAAGACAAGAGCCATCTCTGGATTGTACACTAGTAATTCACATTCACACTCATATGCACTCACCAATCTACTTTAACTTAATTTGCAGGAGACTTTTGAATAAACCATATTTACCAAATAAAGCCTACACAGATTCAAGGATAACTATCTGGTTAACACAGGATACGAAACTCAGAGTTTAATGTTTTGCCTACATGGAAAAAACTTGCAACTGCCTAGTAGTTCTCTGGGTTATTGTGGGTAACATTAGATTAATCTGTGCTCTATCCATTGGAGTAATGCTTTTAGAAGACATACCAACCTTAATTGAAAATACTGATTTCAGAGCCAGTCTTATGAGTCATGTTGTATTTAGCTGGTAGTTTTTAACCTCACATAAAAGTTATATGCTCACTTTTATTATAACATCATAAAGTCAACAGAGATTCCATACTCCAAAAGGTAATTTTACACTCAAGGTTTAATAAGGAGACTGGCTCTGCACTTTACTGTCTCTTTCATAACTTTGCAGGTGACAATCCCACATAATAGCTTCATACAGCTTTTTTTTTGGATGACCCTAATAGTGCTAAATGGATAGGGGTATAGTGACAAACATTACATGCAGGCTTGGTTCCATGGATTCCAGTGAACCTCATATACTGTTTTGGTTGATATTCGCTTATCTTTGTAATAAAATCTCATAGAAGTAAATTTCTGAATCACTATTTGTTTAGCTCTTGTGAAGCCTGGGTCATGTACAAGCCGCCCTACCCCCGACACAGACAGGTAGGGGACAGATTTATCACCCAGCACACGGTTTATTTACAGTGCACAAATCACTACAGCCCAACACAGTCCCTTTTGCTGCCAGTCCTTCCACATCCACTCATCCTCAAGCTTTGTCCTATTCCTCCTGACTCTGGCCACTGACTCCTGCTGACTGGCCCCGTTTTTACAGGACACCTGAAAGGGCTTCAGGTGTCCAATGAGCTTCTTCTGGCAGCAGTTCCAGGTTTGGCGGATGTGCTACCAAACAGGGCATTGAAAACGTCCATTCCCAACCTGGCGGTGGCCACGGGGCCCAACAGGGTTGAGTTTCTATGTTCATGACTCTGGAAAGCAAGAGGACTGCCCTCTGTCAGACTGGGGGAGAAATGGTCTTGAAAATACTCTCTTTCCGGGTCCATCTATAATCAGGGCGTCCCGGTCAGGTAAGGGCTCCGGCTCTCCAACAAACTCCTCAATTAAAAAAAAAAATAAAATAACTGACTATAACTCTACCAGAATCACAAGGGCATTAACACTAGAATTACCAGAGCCAACAAAAAAACTTGTAAATCCGGCCCAGCTTAAATCCCTTCACACCTCTCCATCAGCATCTTTTGTCTTCTAAATGTGTCGATAAGCCCAAGCAGCAAGCAGCCTGCTATACCATCCCACCCACCACCTCAGAATGGGCAAGAAGTTCTCCCAGTTCCTGCCTTGATTGATTATTTGGGAGTGAGCTACCCAGATTTGTAAGGGGAAATAATTTGATGTGTGTTTTGTGTCTACAACAATCTATGTAAACACATTGTTAAAACAGAAACATTTTTCATGTTTTAGTAATAAATAACATAATGTAGACATGTAGCTTTAAGGTGCTAGGGTCCCTCCACTACACTAAGGTCATGATCCTAGGACATGTGCAAGATTTACTGATTAGAAAATACTTCTGCAACTGAATGGTAGTTGACAAAATATTGAATAGTGTAATTCTAATTAAAATGATTGAATAACATTTTTTAAATGTAAAATTCTGGAAACAAATTCTAGTTTAAAACCAATGTGAAGCAATGCATACACCTGGAGTAAAGATAAAAGCTAAGATCATACCCACTACACCATCACAAACGTGAAGTCTCTAATTTTATCAGATTGCAGTAGATATGTATTTTGTAGCAGTTCTAAATTGGTATGGTATGAAACAGAGTGGATGATATTTGTGAACACCTTGCTCTGATGCCCTGTCTAGACTTCTCCTGGGTCCATTTTGACATTTTTGAAGTATCAGTATTAAAGACAAACTTCTTTATACTGGTTTGTGGCCTTATAGTGCAATGGTTAGCACTAGTTCTTTACGGGTCCTCTCTGTGTCTGTGTTCATTATTTATTTGGTATATTTTATTTTTTCATTTTTATTTTTTATTTTTATTCATGGTTTCCTGCTACATTCCCAAAAACACACTAGTTAGGATAACTGGTAATTCCAAATTAAGCGATGTGTGCGTGCATAATGTGACATGCCTGCAGCCATGGGCATAATCTTAAGTTCCTGGATAGTCATAACTTAGATGGAAAATAAAACTGAGAAGGCATGCAATATTTTTTTTTTTCAAAAGTGAAACACCGTTTTGAAAACGGTGGCATAAAAATAAATCAATGTGCTCAGGTGCTTCAATAAATAATCAATAAATAACATATTCAAGTTTTAAATACTTTTAAAATCACAGTTCTCCTGCATGATGTATCCTCTTCTTAGGATATCCCCATGAATCCACACCACACAGCATGTTGCAAAACAGCCGGCCATGCAGACCTGAACTACCACCTCAGCTGACAACCCACAGCTCACCAGGGCACCTTGCCTTTCTCACGTATGCCTCCACACTGTGGATCTGCTTCTGTTCCCGTGGCCTCTCTCTATACTTATCTGCTCCTCTGTTCAGCAGACATGAACTTCACTATGCGCAGGAACCTCCAGTAAGCCATTGGTCCTCCTTCCTTTACATCACTCAGCTGAACCAATGCTTCCTGTCCTGTTCTCCCACCTCAGAACATTTGTTACAAGCTTTCTTCTCCTTCTGTTTTTTTCTACTTCTGCTTTTTTTACTGCCTAGCATTAATCTATCCTTTCTTTTAATCTGTGGCAAACTCCAGCTGACACCTACAGTACGTGCCATATACCAGTAATTAACTGAATACCTGTGGTCCGACATGTTAATGTGCAAGTACTCTGTTATGCCCCTGGGCCATGCTAAAAACTTGTTAAAAGCAATAATAAATTAAGCCATTAAACACCCCCTGGATTCATCCTACCACAGTATAACCATGGGTGTGTGCATGGGTGGGTCCTATGATGGACTGGTGTCATGTCAATATCCGTTTCTTGCCTTGTGGATAGTACTGCCAGGATAGATTCTGCTCTCCTGCCATTCTGGACTGAGTAAAGCAGGTTAGAGAATGTTATGCTGTTATGTTACTTCATATTGGGTTCTCAGATCACATAATTCTCTGAGGTGTATAGGAGATTTTTGAGTTTGATATGACACCTAAATGTGTGGGATGTAGAATTAATTGTATCCTTGATTGATCTGTGTATTATTCACTGTAGTGTAATTTACAAAATTAATTAAACAAAATGTTTCTGCCTTATACATAACACTCTGTCTTTCCTCTCAAAATGTGTATTACGGACCTTCAGAAAATTGATTGTTAGATGGATGCATGGAAGTAAAGCGCATTATGATGGTGCTTACCGTGAAGGGTGATTCATCAGATAAGTACTCTCTTTTTGTGGAATTTTATTAAAAAGGACCATTTTTAGATGCTCTTACTGTGCACTGTGATATTCTAAAGGTTAAATCTGTGATATTAGAAAAAGAGAATGGTGTAAATAAAATAATGGGAGTGTTATGGAAAAATGTCAGATTTGGGGTGAAGTCATATGAATGAAATTCAAATGAAGACTTTAAGGCTACAGTTGATCCCTGCATTGTTATTCTTCAGGTGTTGGAAGCTATGGAATTTCCTCTTAGAAATTCTGGCGGCATGCTGAACTTTAAACTACAGAACATTTTTGAGTAATATTTTTTTAACCATCCATCAGGATTTTTACTTCAAATTAGGAAACAATTGAATGTATGTTATTTAGACTTGTTTTTCAGACTTATGTCATCCAAAATTTTCCTATTTATAAAACTGAAATTTGGCACAAAGTTTTATTTTAGGATAAAGACATCCTTCACCTGAAAAAAATTCATACACTCCTTTCATCCACCACTTATATCTGGTCTTCATAGCAGAAGGGTTAGCCATAAATAAAGAAAGGCAGTGTCCAATCAGTCCTGAACTGGCAATGATGACATTCGTCTTTATACAAAGTACTCACTCACAATGTAAATGCTTACACCTTTTCCTCCTTTTTTCAATTAATACCAGCTGATTACCCAGTGGCTTCGCTCACTGAGTGCAAGGGGAAAAAAATAAAATGTAGTATTTATAAAATAAGTTATTAAGTAGTGTCAGGGATGCCAGGGGCAATGACCCGGCCGGGACGCCGTGAGGGACCGGATGTGGGTCTGCGCCCACCCTGGATCACGTGGGGGCCGCCTTCCTGGTTGTTTTGGGGGCCACGGGTTGAGGGCATGGAAGCCCTACCCTGTTGGGGCCCGTGGTCACCGCCAGGAGGCGCCCCAATGCCTTAGGGACCTGTTACCTGGTGTGGCGGAAGTGCTGGGGGGAAGAATTAAAAGGGCGCCCGGAGAGCTGCCGGGAGAACAGCCGGCACTTCCGCCACACTGGGGCGTGGCCAACGGGGGAGTGTCGGAAACCACCTGGAGCTCATCCGGGAGCATATAAAAGGGGCCGTCTCCCTTCATTCAGGGCTAGAGTCGGGTGGAAGGAGGACGAGGCAAGAGAGGAGAGTGGAGGCGGCCCAAGAAGAAAGGCATTGTGGCCAGGACTGTGACTTTGGGGTTTGTGCACTTGTGGACTGTGGGTCTTAGTGACCATATATTCTGTAAATATTGTAAATAAACGTGTTTGTGGGTGACATGAACGTGTCTGCCTGTCTGTGTCCGGGTCAACTTCCACAGTAGTAAAACATTTTGATAAAAGAATTTGAAGAACATATAAGAAGTGTATAAATTATTAAACATTAAAACATCTCCATAAGAGAATTTGAATGATATATAAGAAGTGTATAAATTATTAAACAGTAAAACATTAACATTTAAGAAGTAAAGATACATTGAGTACTACTGCAGTGGTTTCGGGTACACTACCTGCTTGACAACCTTGCACTACGTGCCTGTGATTTAAGAGAAAAATTATTTTGAGAAATGTGGACACTGCCCTTCCGTGCTTAACGGGCAGGATGTCCAAAATATTCCCAAGTCCAATACTTTACATGAAGAAGTCGATACATCTTCTTAGATGTAAATCCTCTATCTTCTTAAAGGAATTCATCACAAAAGCAACCTTGAATGTTGCGGGGTTTTAGTGACCCGAACTCACCTTAAGGGACAGTAAGTAGCCGTGCACTGCAATTTACCAAGAGAGTCATGCTTCAATAGCACCGATTACACTCATTTGCAAAGATTTCCACTGTCCAAGGAGCCGATGGGGCACTTTAAGTGTCACAAACAGTGCGAGAAGAGAGGACGCTGCCCAAAACTGCGAACATGTTGACCCGGTGGAGCAGCCCGACATTCCGCGCCTCCCAGCGCCCACTTTGTTGTCACGACCCGTCGCCACTGAAGGCGGTCTCGTCTTCACATTGTTTACAGCTCGCCGTAGTTAAAAATTAGAAAGACACAAAGCTGTTTTCTTCCTCTCTTCTACTACTTAAAAAAGTTACAATGTGGCAGTTTCCGCAACAGTCACTTGGACGAATAAATAAAACTTCTCTGTCAGAATGCGCCTGGTGGCAGACGGCTCAGCAGTGGAGTCCAGAGAGGAGGGCTGGGAGAGGACGATGCGGGGCGCACTTCTATAGGATAGATCAGCGTGTTTGTGTTTACTTCTTTTCAATATCAGTAAAATAACTCTCACACAAATAATAACAATTTGTAAAGACGATATAAAAATGGCATCCACAAACGAAGTGATTAGTTCCTGTATTATAATATGTTCTGTGGTCATACATAATTTCTGTTTCATGTGGTCATACGCAATTTCCGTTTCAAACATGAAAAGAATTTTATATATATAGATTATCACTATGGACACACTCAAAAATATTTTTTCTCTTCATGTTTCCTATTACTTTATCCTATATTTTTTTCTTATAGAGCATGACAGGATCATTTTTAAAGCAGACATGATAAAACTGTAGAAAACAATCCTGTTGAGTAAACCCACCTGTTAATTTGAAACACTGTAGGCTTTCTCAGGAATATGTTGATAGTTTGACTCCTTTAATTCAGTCTTAATGCAGCAAGTGTCTACGTTGATTGATGTTTTTCATTCACTTATGAACCTGCAAGTCAAATTAGGTAACATTGCAATCAAATCTAATAGTACAAATTTAGAAGACTACAAATTATACTGAGCTCATGATGTTGAGAAATGTACAGCACAGGGAATTGATGCTCAAGGCACTAATAATATATTTCACCTTTCAACTAGAAAAAACCTGAGTAGACCAGGAAGACTATAAGACATTCTCATTTTGTCTATTCTTAAATGTGTGCTTGCAGAGGTAGTAATATAACAGGAGGCCAATGTTTTATTTTGAGTTTTTTTTTTCATTTGAGTTTATATACAGTCACAGATAATTATTATTGACATGTTTAATGGCACAATTACAAAAGATCAGACCAATGCTGAAGGATAGTTTTACCCTGCAAATAACTACAGCATGCAACATTTCATCAAATTAAGGCCTCTTAGCTAAAAGCGGACTACCTTTTATACATAATTTAAAGCCAAGAGTAACATGCTTTGGAATAGAAGCATATCTCAAAATAGTGATCGCTTTTGTTGGAATTTTTTAATGCAGGCAAGCTAACTGAATACACATAACATTTTGTGATTCCCTGTATCTTGCCATAAGGAAGGAATTACAGTTTAGATTATTTGATCAGATACAAACTGTTTTCTCCTCAAATTTCTGATTGGAAAAGCGATCATTGAATTTTCTTTGGCTACAGAGTTCAGTGACTTGCCAGCTAATTCTTAGCCAAGTGCAAGGTGTTCTGGGCTTAGTATGCAAAATAAACCAATAGCCTCAGTGTACAAACAGTTCTGCTGTGCCTTTGAGATGTCAAAATGTGAAATATTTATCTGCTTGACTAACTTTGGTTTTGCATGAGTCAATAAACATCTGGCCATAAATATCACATCTATCAATCCATTTTCTAAATCTGACTGCTATTAACTGATGATGTCGGCAAGTAGGAATGGATATAAGATACAACAGATGCAACCTATGGATGGCACAAGCAGATTTATACATATTTTTAACTTTTTTGTTTAGTCTTACAGCAGTTTGAAAAGTCAGAGAGCTTTCATAACAAGTAGATGTTGAAACCTCAAAAGCCTGTCTGTCGCATCCCCATCAGTAGCAAGATATCAGCTACAGGATCATTAGCTGTGAGCCACCAATCCCAGATGATGTGTTTCCCTGCCATGTTCTGCAGCTGGATTTAGATCATCAGGAATTTCCTTGACTAGATATCTCATATCTTAAGTCCCCCAGCGCATGTCTTTCCTTCACAGCAACAGCCAAAAATTTCCTTTCTCAGCCTCCTCAGCAAGATCTTTCTTTGGCTTTTGTAACTTTCAGGCAGTCATCCCAGTATCCTTTATGAAGCACTTTACTCAAATTCTACAAAGCTCCAGCAGCCAACCAGTCTCAAACCATTCAAATAACACTTTCTGGTGTTCCCTGTCACCTGTTCAGCCTGACCCTAAGGCCTCAGAAAGTGCCATTGCTGTGGAAAACATCCTTCATTGTTCCTGTTCCAAAGAAGGCAGATGCCTCTTCACCTAATGACTACAGACCAGTGGCATTTACATCTCCCATCATGAAGACCTCTCAGAAGCTGGATCTGGACTATATGAATCCTTGTGTGGTTGACCACCTGAACCCACTGCAGGTTACCTATCAGGCAAACATTGGAGCAGAGGATGCAATTATCTGTCTGCTCAACAAGACTTAATCTCACCTGGACAAATCTGGCAGCACTGTGAGGAATATGTTTTTTGATTTCTCTAAAGCCTTCAATACCATCCAGCCATCCCTTTTAAGGGTAAACTCAGAGATATGCAGATAGATAAGCCTATAGTGTCCTGGGTAATGGACTATCTGTTAGGCAGATCACAGTTTGTGAGACTCAAGAACTGTGTTTTTTGATACAGATGTGAGCAACACTGGAGCACCACAAGGAACAGTCCTGTCTCCTTTTGTCTTCACTCTCTACACCCTCAACTATAAACACTAGGGGCCTCATGTATAAACAGTGAGTACTCAAAAAACATGTTGTGTACACCCATTTCCATGCTCACATAGAAATGTATAAAAGCTAAACTTGGCTTAAAGCTACACACATTTTCATGGTAACCATCGGACCATACATATGCATGTTTCTGGTCGGTTTTGTAAATGAGATACATCCAGCGTCAAAGAAGTGGTACTTGGTCTGTGTGGTTTCCCTTTCTTTTTTAGATTCGTATTCATGATGCAGTCTTTATCAAACACATTGAAATGGATGGTATTATCCACTTGTCATCCAGATATATAAGATTTCCTTACCCTGTGGTCGAACAGGCAAATACCACAGAACAACTCCAAATAACATCCAGTTTTCCCAATTTAATCAGAACAGTCGACTGCACACACATCACTATAAAGGTGCCATCAGAGAATGAATTTGCTTATATAATTGAAAGCATTTTCACTCTACTAATGTGCTGCTTTGTAGTCCACAAAAAGTGTGTTGCATTGTGCAAGCATGTAGTTTGCTGCATAATGTAGTACACAATCGTAGCTTGCCCATACTTAAAGAGATGCACTAAGATGAACCTGATCCTGACCATCAAAATGATCTGCCAGATCAGACAATGTTACAACTTTGCTTGAATGTAATTAGCAGAATGTTAAAACAGATAATCAGATGCAGCATTTATTTTTAAATGTGTTTCATTTAGTTTGTGGTGAATATAACATACAGTAGTACAGCATAGTACAGCATTCCTTAGTTCATTGGCCACATCTCTTACAGAATACATTATTGCATTTTGTAACTCCACAACAGTGATGATCGCCCAGGAGTTTCTGAGGCAAGGGTGTGTGCACTGCCAGCACTTGAAGATGTGCTCGCCACAGCAGCACCATCACCACGTAGATTCACATACCCGGCATGGGGGTCAGCTTTTGTAATATTGTCTGAAACAGAATAAACAGTAATACTATATCTGCTGCCTGCTTGTTTAACTTATTAAACATGAAAATTATTTATATTAGTATAGATAATGGTAAGCCAAAAAATAATGAAAACTGTCTGTCATTAATATCTTGCCAATTATTGCAACAACTTGATGCTCAAATGGTGTGAGCCCATAAATTCTGCTGACTCCTCCAGTGGTCTTGACACTCAGATGGTGTGCTGCAACTCGCCTTTTCACATTGAATTTGATATCTGACCACTTCTTTTTTATTTTGGGTACTGTGTGACTTTCTGAACTTGAACTTCTGAGAAATCCTTCTTTTTTACATGTGCTTTTGCCATTGTCTTTTAACAGAACACTGAATGGAAGAGGCTATTTATATTGATTTGCATATTCAAATAGGCAAAATTCCGGAAGGAGTTGGTGTGGGGCTGTAGACACATGCATTTGTGTTAAAATTCATGTTGATTGGGATTTATAAAGGGAAAGTGTGTAGAACTTTGCTTACACACAGTTTTATACATCTTAATTTTTTTGTGCTCACACATTTCTACTTTTGTCTGTACATCATGTTTTAGTGTGAATTCTATGCAAGGTGTTATACATGAGGCCCCAGGTTGTGTCACCTGTAGAATTTCTCAGAAGATTCTGCACTAATGCGGTGTATTAATAAAGAGAATGAGCAGAGTATAGGGGTAAGGTGGAAATGTTTGTTTCTTAGTACAAAGAGTATTGTTTGCATTTTAACATCAGCAAAACCAAGGAACTGGTTATTGACTTGCTGCACCAAAGATCCTCTATGGCAAAGTACCTTTCAAGGAGTAGAAGTGGTCCATTCCCATAAGTACTTGGGGGTCTAAATTAATGACATTTTGAATTGGTCTTCGAACACAGAGGAACTATATAAAAAAAGACAAAGCAGGCTCTTTTTCCTAGGGAACTGCATTCCTGTGGGAAGTAACATACGTCACATTTTCTATAGCTTTGTGATAGCCAGTGCAATTTTATATGATACCGTGTGCTGGGCCGGTAATATCACTTGAAAAGAGGGCTACCGAATGAACAGGCTAACTAAAAGGGTAAGCTCAGTTAAAAGATGCACTCTGGTCCCCCTGGAGGTAGTAGCAAAGAAGAGAGTTAAAAAAGTGACTGCCATTATAAATAATGCTGCCCAACCTCTCTTTGACACACTAAAGCTGAGTACTTTCAGCCAACGAATTGTTCAGCAGAAGTGAAGCAAGAAACACTACTGAGGCTTTCTATCTATCTATCTATCTATCTATTTATCTGTTCTCTGAATGGTGCCTCCAGCTCAGCATTCTGTGCTTTCTTCTTTTCATATACTACCTGGATGTCTTCATCCCAGGAACTGTCAGCTCAACCAGAAATACATGGTTCTCAGTTATCGACTGTATGACTCAATGAACTGATGTTGATTTAAGTATGGAAATTTAAATACTTGCCTATGTCTGCTCACAAGATCTACACATTCCCTTGGGTCAAGATTGATGTGCAGTTCAAAGAAACACAAGAAAGGACACCTTCAATTGCTGCTACAAACTGGATGAGCTGCTTTCTATGACTTGGAACTTTTCATTTGCCTTGACTTTTATGGGCCTCATTGGAAAGCTTAGCCTTGCCTTGCAGATCTTTCAAAGATCATACCAGTCTATTGTTTTTGGGACAATACCCTACCAAAGTTTTCCACTGGCCTTGGTAGCTTTCACTGATGGACCTCATCAATAACATGTGTTACTCCATCCTTCTCACTTCTGTGACCACAGTTTTCTTTCTCTCCTTCATGGATGCATTTGACCAAAGCTTTGTTGGTTTCTTCCATCTCAGAACTAATCTCCCTTGCTGGGTCCTCCCAGGAAGTTTTTGGTGTCACAGTCCAGGTATGGCTTGCTCAATGGACTCCACTGCCTTCAATCCCTGCCCTTGACACTGCCATTTTGACCAGCTGATTGCTTGACGGTCTGAACTCTACCACCAGCCTAACGCTCTCCTGCCTATACCCCAGTGAGATGCTTTTGTGATGTCATCCATATAGCTCTTTTTTGCTCTCCCTGGGCCATGTGCCAATCAGGATGCTTTCAAAAGCAGCTATAAAAAGATTGTGAAAAACTGAATATTCCATTACTATCCCTCTACCCAGTTGCTGCCAGCTAGTTCTGTAGTTTTAATGTGGGTGGCAAATCTTCAAATCTGCATAGTAGCTCTCAGTAAATGATTTTACATAAAAAAGTCCATAGCACAAGTAATTAGTTGATGAGGAACTGAACTAAAGGAGGTGCTTTGCCTGTTTCTTAGCCATCATGATTTGATTCCAAATTAGAGATGCATGTTCTCTGATGTTCTGCAGTAAGAATTTTGTCATTCTCTTGGCAACCACGAGAAGAAAATCTTACCTTTCACATTTAGTAGTGCAATACTTCTAAACTGTTCTATAGAAAGAAGATAGCCACTGCTGTTTATCAGTCTACAGGAGAGATTTGATGCCTCCAGCTGACTCTCAACTTATATACTTCTTTTACAACTTGGGGACATCCTTTGTAGAGGTTATAAAGAATACCATAATGTTCAGGTGCAGAGCTTGATCTTGCCCTTCTTACAACTGAAATGAAAATGATCTTGATGTACACTAACGTATCTTTCATGACATAACTGAAGGAGTGGAATGACTCAGATTTGTATCTTTTACAGTGACTCACTTGATATTAGAAAATTCAATCTTGGTACTTCAAATTTACTGTAGAATCCCAGTAGAACTAGTACAGATGTTCAAATGATGGATTCTGAATCTGTTTACTTACACAACAGATTTTACCTACAGGACCAAAGGAATGTGAACCTTTATTTACAAGCAGAACGTTTGTAAAAGGAGTATGTACTGATGGATGACATAGTTATTTCCCTTTAAGCATTAATTTCTCATTCCAGGGACAGAAAAAAACAAAACTTACCAGACATAAATTGTTACCCCCACACTCTGTTTTCCCCCAGTCTCTCCAAACCAAAATCAATAAATGTCTTAAACGTTATATTAAAAATCAATCAAAACACAAACCAGTCTAAAAAGAATAGATGCAATGCAATGAACGATCATGCTAAATAATAGAGAATTTATAGTGTTTACTGTATTTGTAGCAAACATTTTGTGTCATCATTTCTGTGGATTAGTTAAGCATAATATTGTGTGGCTGAACAATCTGCCAAAGCATTTTTGCTGAATAAATAAATCACCAAATAAGTAAGGCGGAACTTCACAACTGTTTTATATATCTATTTTGTGCTACACAATGGAGTTTCTTTGTTCCAGGAATTGTATTTTATAACAAATTATTTTTTTTCATTTAAAGAAATTAATAATTAAATTAGAAGAAGCTGGTGTATGTTGTCAGTTGCATGTTGGGTCTTAATAAAACCCATCTGCTCAGGATGAATTAATTTATGCATCACTGATTGTAGCCAGGGAGCAAGTATTATAGCCAGTAGCTTGATGTTTGAGTCCATTAATGAAATTGGTCATTTGCACATTCTGTACAATCTTTACCTTGTTTGGGCAGAGAGGCAGAAATTACAGAATTAAGAATGTGGAAGAGGGGAGAAGTCAGCTGCTTCCAGAAAGCAGAAATAAATTCTGGGGGCAACACATCATGAACTGGAAATTTCCGAGAACTCACAGAGTCCCAAGCTTCCTTCAGGTCACTTAATCTTACCAGCCTGTCAAAGGTGGAGGCTTCATTCTCAGCAAGACAAGAGAGTGAATGGTCCTTTAGGAAAGAGTAAATAACAGATGAGGAAAGAATTTAATCTGAATAACCCTGTTTATCTTACAAGAGTTATTAGTAAGGAGTCCTGTCCTTGTTATTATAAACTGAAACTGTCAAAATTGTTCAGTCCAAGAACCAAAAATGTACTTTGTTTATAACAGGAAATATAATAACAAGTCCGGGTGCGATAAACCATAATAACTGAACAGCACAACAACAATGGGTTCAATTCTGCACCAGTATTGGCAAAGGGAGTCTCAAGCCTCTGATCCACCACATTAGGGCAAGTACTCCTTAAATAAGAGAGGTAAGTTCCTAAATTCAAAATCAGTTGATGGGACTTGCACACAAAGTTACTAGCAAATGCAATTGTACCATCAAAATGGAAACCCTTAATGTCAAGCCAGATAAATGGTTTGTCCTGGGCAGTTCTAGTATTAATTGAGGTAACCAGACGAAAGGAGGTGGGCATTAGTTACAAGGGGTGCAAATGATCAGGAGATAAAAATATAATCCAGTTGGAATTGGGACTTAAACCTTGCGGAAAAAATGATAATCTTTAGCCATTGGATTGTTTAATCTAAATGAGTCAACCAAACTAAGATCAGCAGTGAATTCTCACAGTGTCCAGATCTATCCAACAAGTGGTCCAATACAGCATTAGCATCAGCACCAATAATTAAGTCATAACATGAAATTAAAGAATTTGATTAGTTAAGTCAAAATGGAATGAACCTTGAGGGCAACCATTAAGAAGGATATTAAGGAGGCTAAAAGACAGTTGGAGACGAATATAGTAGATAAGGCGAAAGACCGCCCTTAAAGATTCTATCAAAATATTTTAGTAGTAAAATAATAGTCAAGGAAGAGGTGAAGTGCTTTAGAAATAGCAAAGGGAAATTAAAAATAGCGGATGCTCTAAACTTGCATTTTTCACATGTGAGGAAGAGAATAACGTCCCAGCGGTAAACGAGATTCAGAAGGACTGGAAAATGGCAAATATTATCCCATTATAGAAAAACGATGACCGGGCAAGTATAGACCAGTAAGCTTACAATATTATTTATCTTGACTTTCAGAAAGCATTTGATAAGGTGCATAACTGAGACACTGCACCCATGGAGCCATATAAGTACACGCCAGCTCAGGAGATGGGGAAAAATGAAAGAGAGGAAAAAGAGGAAAGAGGAAAAATGAAAGAGGGAGAAAGGCTTGCAGAACGAGAGTACAGCATTGGGGCAGAGAAAGAGGACTAGCTAGCTGACTAGAGAAAGAGAGAAGGCAGTGCGGATGGGGGTCCTGCACTGGAGCGAGGGGTGGGCGCTCTAACTACGAATTGTACCCACTGATTGGGCTGAGGGGTGGGTGTGATAGAGGTGGCATCCTCTCCAAGGATCTGTGGGACAACTGCGTGAACGTGAAGGATGATGAGGGGACAATCGACCCCAAACGGTCTGGCAGATGCCAATGAAGGAAGCCAAGATGGTGGAGCAGGATTGCACACTTCTGTGTATTTATAGGCATATTTCAATGCTGGCATTACATGATAATTTTGTATGTTCTGTTTATGTTTATTTATTTATCTATACTGTAGATGTGATACTATACTGGGTCTATTAGTGTAAATGCATACATTAAAAATTGAATTGAGAGATATATATATATATAATATACCATAAATTGGAGCATAGTCCATTCATTTCAACAGCTAGCTCCTTAGTTTTGCCAATGCTGATATTAAAATTGAATTTATTTGCATGGCACTGCAATAACAAGCTTAGAGTTTCTGTTGCATGTCATATTGTCTTTTAATTTAACTATACATATTTGTAATATTGAGTTGGGCTGATAAGTGGAAATTGTACAGTGGTGTGGGTAGTTTTGGAACCTCATAGATCTGGTGTCCTGGGTTCAAATCTTGCTCCAAGATGTTCCTTCTGTGGAGTTTGCATCTTCACCTAATGTCTATGTGAATTGTCCCTTGGTTTCCATCTCTTTTACTAAAATGTGCAGGTTACGTTAAACGTCAATTTCAAATTGTCCTCTGTTTGAGTCTAAGTGTGGTATGACTAGGCCCTGCAGTGGAATAGTACCCTGTCCAGGACTGTTTCCTGCCTTGTTTCCTGTGTTGCTGGGATAGGCAACGACCCCTTCATGACTGACATGGACTAAGCAGGTTTAAGGATGAAATGACTGTAAATTTATGTATGGTCCATTTGCTTTAACAAATAGGTTTGCTAGTGTTACAAATTAATTTATTGTCATTGCACCAAAATACCAGGCAATTCACGTCTTCACTGTAGGCTGAGCCATCTCTTTTTCATTAGTAAACATGAAAATAAAATTTAAGTTTCATTATGTGCATCAGTACAGTCATGGGTAAACAGGATATAAAGCTTGGGAGTAAGAACAAAAGTCTGTAGGATTTATGTTTTAGAATCAATGTTAAGTATTTATTTTGACATATTTTCACAGACTTGAGTGCTTCAATCAGAATTTCCTAAAATCCAGGCAGGGAGACTAACTCAGAAATCCAAACCACTGCCTTTGTGGTCAGTAAAGAGAGAAGAATCTACTGAGGTATATTCTTTGAACATATGCATTTTCCTATTCTCATTAACCAAAACAAATATGACCCATCGCAGCAATATGCAAACTGCCATAAATCTAAAAGAGATTTTGTGGTTAAATTGTGCCATTACAGACCTCCTAAACCTGTACATTATAATTGATGCAGATGTTACAGTGACAGTCATTGAGTAAGCCCACTCTAGCTCACTTAAATAATTGTGTTTTTCAGAGAATAACAAAGTTAGAGATGCCCAAAAGGACAGCAAGGACTGTCTCAGTGACTCACAGGAGTTAGAAAATGAAGAGGTTTGTTTAGAAAATTGATTGAAGTATACCATTTACAGCAAGAAAGAAAATAACGATCATATTAAAAATAGTTGAAAAGCCTTTTAAAAGTAATCTACTTCTGTTACAAGATAATGTGCAGCAAGTGATAAAATTATTTTAGAACACTTGCCACCGTTTCCATTAGGGGAACTAAGACAAATATAAGAAACCACGTGCAAACACAAAACAAAGCATTTGAAGGGGAATTAGCAATAAAAATGGACATTTGCAGTCACATGAACACTAGCAATAAAATAATGTGATTTACAGCTTCACCAAGACTACCAGTCACAAAAGATGAAGTTCCAATAAATTAGAAAACTGTTAATACTTATTTATTAAAAAGGCCATTGGAATAACATCTGTGAAAAGCAGAAACATACTGTGGTAAACACACTTCATCTTATGCTGCTCATTCTTGCAAATTAATTGAGGAGTAGTTAAGGTTTATAGATGGTGTGGGGTTGTGTCTATTTAGTAGGCTAATTTTTATTTGTTACTTTTCCGTATTCACATTATAATTTTACTGATTTCTCTGTAAAAAGTCCTTTGTGACAATTCTGTCTATAAAAAGAACAATATTAATTAAAAAAAATAACCATTAAAGTTTTTGAAACAGCATCATTCACCAGAATATGTTATTTTTTGCATAATGGGACCTTTGCTAATGTGCTAATCTAGACAGAAATCCTCACATCCTTTGTTAGTAAAGAAGCAGCAACCTGTCATCCTTAATTATATTCTTTATATGAATTTTGAAGCTCTTTAAGAATAAATAGGGGCAATTAAAATTTCTTCTCAATACTTTCCTTCCCGAGGTCAAATTTTGATTGAGTATTGCACAGATGACATTTTTAAAATGTTCACAATATCATTACAAACCATGCTGTTTTTATTAAATTAGGAAAAATAACCTTAAAATAAAAGTCCATAATTTAATCACTTTTAAAGTATAACCACCTTGGCAAAGCTGGCAGCACTGTGAGGATTATGTGTTTAGATTTGTCCAGTGACTTCTACACCATCCAGCCATCCCTGTTAAGGGGTAAGCCTAGAAATATGCATGTGGATAAGCCTATCTTGCCTTGAATAATGGAGTGTTTGTCCGGTTGACTGCAGTTCGTGAGATTCAAAAACTGTGTTTCTGATACAGATTTGAGCAACACTGAAGCATCACAAGCAACAATCCTGTCTCCTTTTCTCTTCATTCTGTAAACCTCAGAGTACTGTATAATTATAACAAGTCATGTCACATGCAGAAATTCTCAGATAATTCTATATGTATGAGGTGTACTGATAAGGGATATAGGAATCAGGTGGAGAACTTTGTTTCTTGGTGTAGATGACATAATATCAGCAAATCCAAGAAACTGGTGATTGACTTTTGCTGCACCAAAGAGCTTCTATGGCCAGTCACTATTCAGGAAGTGGATGTAGAGGTGGTGTGTTGTCTCTTAATGGAACCTATTAGATGGTATTTGAAGGATTATACAGCATTTTATCTGATCATTATCTGATCAGTATTTCGATAGTGTATTGCCAGTGGTTCAATGGCGATTGCAAACAGTAGCAGTGACAAGGGGCATCCTTGTCTAGTACCACGTTCTAGTTTAAAGTAGTCTGAACAAATGTTGTTGATACAAACTGAAGCTTCTGTATTGGTATACAGTAATTTGATCCATGCACAAATGTTCGGGCCAAACCCAAATTTCTCCAATGTAGTAAAAAGTTATTTCCATTCAATCATGTCAAATGCTTTTTCTGCATCCAATGATAATAATATTCCTGGGGTGTTTGATTTAGTTGGTGAGTATATTACATTAAACAGGCAGCATTTTAACTGTATTCATCTTCCACCCTCAGCCCAGAAGAAACCAACCAACTACAGCACTCTTGATATCAACACAAGCCCAGTCTCCATGTTTGCCCTCTGTGGTCTCACCCACATAAAACCTCTCCAACCAGGAAGATGTCATCAGCCATCACAGAAGCTTAACATGACTGTGTTGCCACATTTAACCAGACCTCATCAACATTAAATGGGTGCCTTAACCCTTTATTGATTTTTTTTCCATTAACAATATCCATATTTTAAATACGTCTAAATGTAATATATACAAATATAGGTTTACATGCATTAAAAAATGTTTGCTTCGCCACATACTCACCATGGCTTCAAATCTGTCCCTGTTTGGCTATACAGGTTTTTCAAAACACAACTCTCTCTTTCCAAATCTTCAAAGATGTTAATGTTAGATTAATAGGTGATTCTAAATTGGCTGTGTGGATGTTTATGTAAATGAACCCTAAAATAGACTGGTGTTAAAGCTGGTTCAAACATTCTGCCTGATGCTGCTGGGAAGGGCACCACCCAGCAGCCCTGAGCTGGGCCATGATATTTTGGCAGGCCAAGGATTTTTGGACTGGGCAAGGTAAGCTACACGCTTTGGACGGGCAGACTATGCACTTAGAGATCAGGGTAGGGCAAGTGATGAAAGTCTGTGTGAGGAAATCCAAGGGGAATGGAAGTAAATGAGGGAGCCAAGGCGCTAGAAAAGCCTGCGAGCCATGGAGAGTTTGAGCAGGAATCAGAAGCCCAGAGAAATCATGTGCTGGAGAGGAGATTGCAAGGAGATGGCCACACATCTACAGTTGTATAATGGAGTATGCCTCCATGATCATCATGAGTGGATGTGATGAGGCTGCCCCAGTCTGTAATTGCTGCTTTGCAGGTGTTTTTATGGCCACTATTAGCTGTGAAACTTGCTTAAGCGCACTGAGGTGAAGTGATTATGTGCATTAAGAAAACAATCAATAATCCTGTCATAAAAATGTGAAACAGCTGATGCTGTGTGATTTCTGGGTTAATGATTAGAGGTGCAATTTGTAGTTTATGTAATACTTAAAACTGCTCTATCTCAGTGAAGGTTTTTACAATGTACATCTTGATAGCACAATGTTTCAATGGTTTCTTTTCATTTACGGTATTTTAATTGAAATAGTAACATATTTTTTTAAAACTTATTTTTATACTTTATTTCCTTCTAAATGTGCAAATGTAGGAACTTTTAACAAATCAAGAAAAAGAAAAGCTGTTTAAGTTGAATATATAATTAAATTTGACAGTGCACATATGTTTTTATTTTCGTCTAGACTTACTTGTATATTTCGATTGCATTTGAATATCCAAATGCAATTTCTGTTTTATTTTAATGCCCACGCTGCAAAAAATATATATGCAAAAATCAGACAAAAAAATTTAAATTGGACATGTTTTGCTTTTATTTAGCAAAAACAAATCTACCAATGGGGTAAGCAAAATTTACTTGACAAGATTTCTTAAAATAAGCTAAGTACAAATTTTTTGATAAGTCAATAATTCTTACAGTAAGGAAAATTAGATTTAATGTCATGATATAAATACTTTAACACTTGCTTAGATTTCATTTTTTTGCAGTGCATGATTAGAAAAGTTGAAAATATTGAATGAATATTGCAAATAAACAAACAAATGTAAGAAGCAGAATGAAATATTTTCACTACATTTTAAAATAGTTGCACAAATGCAAGATGAAATGAATATTATTTTCATTTATTATAAACACTGCAATGTTACAATCAAAATATGTATTTTTTTTTTAAATAGAAGGGTGATTAATAGATAGTGACTTTATTTTGAACCATTACAATTATCTGAAAAATATTGCAGAGATAGTCAGCTACTGTAAATAAATGCATTTTAACAGTGATTTTTTTTTCAAAATTATATAGCATCATAAATGTTGCAAAACAGAGACACACATCAATACAAAAATCTGCTAGTACAGTACATTAAATTATTGAGTAGCATACTGTTTGCTGAGAAACATTCAGCCCTTGTGCCCTGTTAACAGGTTGTGCATTTTGTGTCAGATGGTTATCATCTACCCTTTAGGCAGACAGCCTAATTTCTCGGCATTTGTGTCTGTTTGTATCATTAAAAGCAGTTTAACTTATCTTTATACATAAAAATTCAATTTTAATAAATTGTTTTTCTTACCATGATCTTGTGTGTCCTAGGCAGTGCTGATCCACATTTTTAACAGCTACTTATCATGTTTACTTAAATAGTTATGAGTGTCTTTTTATGCATCACCTGCAACTAGCTATCAGTGTAGCAGCAGAACCCAAACCACCTCCTACAAAGGGAATGAACAACTCTATATAAATGCTAATTGATGGAGCGGTACAAGTCTATAATACCATGAAGAAAGAAAACTAATTGACAGCAAATTATGCATGTTAATCTCTTCTCTGATTTTTATACACCTGTTACATTGATTTCAAATTTCAAAAATAAATACCACAAAATAAAATTACTACATTTTTTATTTAAAGAAGAATAAAGAAATTATTGTAAATTAAAATCCCTTTTATGCTGTTTATCCCTTGAAGTAAGATTTATCTAATTTTGGGATTTTGTGAAAACTAAATGATTGTTAGTTATGCTAGTTAAACCAGTTGTTTTGTACTTTTTCATATGATTATGTGTAACATATACAGTATATATGTAAAATGGTGTAATACATACATTTCCACATCTTGTTTCAATAAACAGTGTATCCACAGTAGATGAGAGGTATCGGTGGGTCATGAAGATGCTATTTCCAGAGTGATCCACCAAAGCAAGCAACAACTTTTAGCTAAGCAGGCCATTGATCTTGTTAAAGCTGGGGAGAAGAAACAACATCAGGTGGCCTGCTGACAACAACACGAGACTGGCAGCTCCAGGTTGACCTAGGTAGACAGTTGAAATTGCCTAAAAGTGTCTTGCCAAGCACACTTAGACTAGATTTGTTCCTTACATCACATCAAACTGAGCAGGTTGGTTTTGATGGAGCTTGCGATGCCCTGGGAAGATCAAATTGAAGAAGCACATAAAAAAAGCAGGATGAGTATGAAGGGCTGTTGGCAAAGTGTAGGGGTAAGGGATATAAGGCCAGATGTCGACCCATATAAGTGTGCTGCAGTGGCTTTGCAGTTCAGTGTCTTCATCAATCCCTGAAACACCTTTGCATATTGGGACAGCACAACAGAAAGGTTATCTGTAACATTCTTGAAGAGACTAAATAGACTTCTACGTGGCTTTGGATCAGAACAGCTGAACCTTGATGTCGCATGCTACTTGAACAGAGGCAGGGGCTTGATCAGCCCCTGTTGGGGCACCTGGATGAGGTTGTCTGATGATCAAAGACTGAAAACACCCTGTGACTCTAAGTTTATCTTTGAAGATGTGTACAAGTTGCACTGAAAGGTGTATTAAAAAACCAGATGTCTTAAAGTGTTGTAACAAGAGACTTGGTTAACACAGAGGCTGCAGATAAGAAATGATGGCACATGGAAGGAATGGAAAGGTAGTAAAGCACTAGATGGTGTGTGAGAGCTATGAGAAAAGGAGTACTCGAAGGAGGAATAAGTAGAAGGCAAACTGTGAGGAGATAATCAAAGTCAGGACCAAGTTGCCCCTTAATACGTCAGGCAGCAACAGGTCTGCCCTGGAGATGTGGCATTCTGAAGGTAACTACTGGAGCACAAAAAGTGAAAGGACACTCTAGCCTCGAACCCCAACTGTTGAAGTAGGACCTTCAATAACCCAAAGTACAGAGGCAGGAACTGTTGCCTAGACAGCGTTTCACATACAATACACATACATACTATAAGCGACAAATTACATAATGAGTGCACATAAAAACTTATATTTATTGAAACTGGAAATCAAAGTAGTTTAAAACTGACTGACATAAATGGAGCCCAATAATATGTGTCCATTAATTAGTTTTAAGTTTTATCTATTAACTATCATTTACCTACTAATAACTGAGTATTTTTCAATCTGATTTCTGGAATCCACCTTTGTCAACTGCATGTTAAAAGAGCAATCATGACACTGTAATAAGCAGTTAAGTGGACTATGACTTTAGCTGTAAATAGTTAGCACATCAATGTCCCTCACCACATCCATTCTGCTAACCAACCTGATCATCTAGGATATACATGAAATAATAAAACCCAATGAAACAGTGATGTTACCTGGAGGTGTTTGTAAATTGGGGATTAAGTGTGATAAAATAAAGTCATCAGTTCAAGATATCTTCTTAAACAGCTGCATGCAGTGTTCTGTGTGTACAGTCTGATTGAAAAACAATGCTCAGAAAATTGATTACTTTTTATGAAGTCTTCTTAAAAGATGATAGGGGCTAGTAATTGAACTATTTAAACACATACTGTACAGTGCTTGATTAAAATGATTTTAAATTAATAAATGCACATATATTTATATTTAATCTTAATTTAGTAATTGTTTGAATATGCCAACATGTTTTATTAAAGAATTGTTGCATTGCTATAGACTCACAATAATTCTGTATTAAAATAATGTAAAAGTACTGAATGTAATATGAAAATATAGTGCTCATGATTTTTCTAAAATATCTGAAATACCTTATTTAGTATTTTCCTCTTATCTCATTAAACATGCAAAACCCTATTACTAAACACTTTGCTACATTTTGATGAATGGTTCTATGAATAAAGAACAATGTTATAAATTAACATTATCAACTGTTTTATTTTTTAACAAATGATTGTTATGTGTTGCATTCATTCTGCCTTAAAATAGTTATTTTGAGGTTTCTTGCTGAGAAATAAATGAAAGGTGCATTTGAAATACAGATAGAAATAGCTCAATCTAATTCTAAGGTTTTCTGTTATTAACAGCACAGTGATCTGCGCTCACCTGCCAGTCATATAACAGCTACATTTCTAACATGATCGTTCAATATTCTGCTTCTTCTAATAATGTAAAGTAAACTTGTTGTTCACTGTGTTAATAATCTTTTTGATAAAGGACAACAAATATACTCTGATTTATTGAAAGAATACAGCCAAGAAATTGCTAGTGTTGTTAATGGCTATTACTGCTTAAAATGGATGATTTTTAAAATAATGGTTAATTTAATTTATTATTGACATATAACTTCAAAGTCCTATTTTCAGCTTGCCTTCCTTCATTGTCCTATTGGTAAACACTCTTTGCTTATCCTTTGTTAGACATGTATAAATACTAATTGGTGATCAGAGGAACCCTCGTAATTGCATTAGTACTGCTGAAACTGGTTAATCTGTTCTCTTGTGTTGCAACGTACTGGTATTACTAAAATTCAGTTCATGTTTTCAAAAATGGTAAAAATGAAACAGCTTCTCAAGAAACATGTCCATGTGTGAAATTACCAAGGAACTGAAGATTTCAATTTCTGTCTTGAGAGAAGAGTGCAAATAACAGTGAACCAAATACCAAAAACTTGATCTTATCAGGACAGAGAAAAAGAAGCAGAAGGTCCAGATGCACAACTGCATAAGAGGATAAGGACATTAATGAATGTAGTTTGAAAAACAAACACCTTACATGCCAACTACCAGGGTTGTCTGCAGAAAATGATGACCATAATATGCTTTTCCAGTCATCTTCCTTCCAATATCTGTGTTTTGTGTCCATTTAAATCTTATCTTTTTATATGCCAGTTCTGTTCCAGGTATGGCTTTTTCTTTGAAACTCTTAGGCCAGCATCCCAGAGTCATCTTTTCATTGAGACACCATCTGGATCACCTTTCTGGGACCCCCTTCAGAAGTCACCTTAGCGCACCCTTTTCATTTGGAAGCTGTGAAACATGCTTTGCAATACTCTTTGGTATTTTATTACCAGGTCTGGACCACCTTCTAGAACACGCTTGTATATAAGTAGCTCTAGAACACTCAACGAAATTTGGTCTTAGGCCAGGAGATATGGAATGTCCTTCTCGAAAGAAAGAACAAATAACACTGGAGTAGGAAATGTGGGCCTACTCCCTTCTTGGGAAGACAATTTATGAACATGAAGAGGAAGAAGAAGAAAAAGAAAGAATAAGAAGAAGCTCTCACAAAACACCTTTACTTTATAGTGTGTGGGTATGTGTGTGTGTGTGTCCACATCTGCCTGTCATATAACAATTACATTTCTAACAAGATTATTTAATATTCTGCTTCTTCTCATAATATAAAGTACATTTTGTTCACTGTGTTAATGATCTTATTAAAAAAGGCCAACAAATATACTTTGACTGATAGAAAGAGCTTTTATAGGCGTTGTACAAGGTATTTTAATAGATTCCTAATGTACCTGGTTGTACCCAACATGTTATTGCACTGAGCAGCCAACCTGCAAATCAGAAAAATTGTCTACTTTGCCTGCTAAGCTTCAGAAATATTCTGAAACATTTAAAAAGATACAGTATTTCATTTTTGGTGTAACAGCAGTTCACCATTTAATGTTACAGGTTCACTTCTTAACTGAGTAACAAATGTATTATATATGATTTTTGTAATTCTGTAATAACACATAATATAACATTCTGAAATCCACTTATTTCAGTTCAAGATCATGTGGATCTAGAGCTTTGCCTAGCATCACTAAATTAAAGGTCGGTAGAAGCTCTGGACAGCGTGCAACTGTACTGCAGATCCCACTCACACACACACCCACCCACCCACACTCATATGGGGCAAGTTAACCTACATGTCTTTGGACAAGTGGAAAACTGCAGTACACTGAGCAAACCCCACACAGATGCAGTAAGAACATACATGATCCAAATGGAGAATTTCTGGAAAAGGTATTTTAACGCAGACTGCTGGAGTGCTAACTGCTTCACCACAGTGCCACCAATAATTCTACGAAAATACTGTATATACAATAATCTATACCACTGTCCTGGACACAGAGCAGAAGTTGGACATGCTTTAATCTCTTTCCAAAAGTGCCTCTAAGTGGAATGTTTTAGGTCAGTACACCATTATTACATGTAGTGAGTATATTTTCAAATATAAATAAAACAAAGAGAAATGTAAAGAAAAAATCAGATAATTCAAGTATTGTAATCATATTCTGGTTATTGCAGATAACAAACTAATGTTAACCAAATTTTCAAACAAAAATACCTTAGTATTGTAAAAGAAATATTTTATGTGACAGAAATATTACAATTTGGAGCAGCTTTGTTTGCTAAGTAGTTTTACTATAACACCATACGTTTCCTTTCTGTAATATCAAGAATCACAATGACTTGCACATCATATTCAGTGCATATCAGACGTGGGAAGCATTTAAATCCTACTGGCTAATAATCAGCCACTTAGCATCATGAAATTCAATTACAATCACAATAATTTTTCATGACACACTTCTTGCCAGTGAATTTAGTCAGTAATTATCTTGTGTCTTACAGGAGGCTGCCTTTTAAATGAGAAATCAGACTAATTTTTAAAACAAATGACATTGTGCCAGTAATATTACTTTTGATGTAATGGAACAGTAAGTTAAACATTAATAATTCTTTACATTTACATAGTGCTTTTCTCACTAATCAAACTGCTCTCCACGCTGGGTGCACCTGGGACGCAAACCCATGATCTCCTTACAATTAAATAAACCACATTCTTTCTAAAATTTATGAGATAAACATCATTTTAGAAAGGATTGCTTAAGATAAAATGACCCCTCTACTTACAGTTTTGTTTCTTTCTGATTATCAAAGGTTTCCGGAGTCCAAAGCTGACAAAAAGAAAAAAGAGAATTAAAATAAAATCTACTTCTCGTAAATAAAAGTCTCAGAATGCATCAATGGGAATTTAAAAAATAGCATTCTGTATTAAGTCTTCTGAGAGTGATAATTGAGACATTAATTAGAAGCTCCCGTTTACATTACTAATAGGCTTCTTAAGCTAATCAGCTTGGGCTACCTTGACACCTGATTCTTGTTATGGAAATGTTATTTTGACATATTTGTTTATTCATAACTCTGTGAAGTAATTAAGAAGTCATGGAAGAAGTGAACACCCCAAATTTACCTTGACCTCACCAAGACTTTTGAGCTGTTGTTTTCAAACGTACAAGTTAATTAAAGTGATTGGAAGGTTAACTAATCACTCATGTTATTCTGTCCTGAAATCCACATACCTGAGTACACGATGTTGTGCAGGGCTGAAGAACGAGTTACAGATCTAAAGCAGAAAGTCAAAAGAGTGATCATCAGAAATCTAAATATTAACCAAATGTTTACATTTATAATGAAAGCAAAGTCCTCATTGTCATAACCCTTTACCTAAATAACTAAATCACATGCACTAGTTTTTCTTTGCGTGGATGCTAAACAATCTGCAGCCATCTTAAGCAATCTCTGTGATTTTGCCATTCCATCATCAGTCGCATGACCAGCAGCCTAGTGATGTCACCCACAAGATAAATTAAAATAAAAACGTGAAATAATGAATACACATTTTTACAAATATTGCAACAAAACCCTTCATTTGGGCAAAAAACTCACAATCACAGCCAGTGTCAGCATAAGCAGTTTGAATATAAAAATGTTGTAAGAGAACAGCCAATACAGCATAAATGTTGGGCACACCAAATGGTGAACCCTGAACAACTGTTTGAAAAAAGGAACAAAAAAGAAAACACATTTAATAAGCATTAACATTTTCTCAGTCGTAAGTCCAGTTGTGTCTGACCAAACCTTGAGTTTCCAGCTTTGTGGATGTCCGGCAGAGAGATGAACACCAGAAGTGATGTCAGTGGTAGTAAAGACGTCAGTCTTCTGGTCGCAGAGGGAGATCAAGAAAAGACATTAGTACACAGTGCCAACCACTGGAGAGGCAGGGTGTTACCATTACTACAGCCCTTAAATTGTACTCTATGCACACGTGCATGACAATGTATTATAAGTAGTAGTATTATTATGTCTGGAGTTAAAAATATACTACATGGTCTGGTCTCTTGGTTTTCTGAACATCCTTTAGCTTTCACAAAAATGTCACATTTTTCCCATGGAAAAAAATATTTATGAAATGACTGTGGACCTCCCTGTTAGATACATATATTCTGGAGTAGTCTGCAGTGCTGTTATGAGAAACCACAGCTGTGGCGTGAACTAAATACCTGACATTTTTCAAAAAATGAAAGAAGTCCTGTTCATTTAAGGAAACAAACCGCTTCATCAGGTCAGTAATATTACACTGTATACACTTTAACATGTGAACAAGATTCTTAGTGAAAAAGATCTACATTATTCTTCATGAGATAGAAGCAGAATGGTTAATGTTGCTGCCTCAGCTTTAGGGGACTGGGTGATAATTCTAACTTAACCACTTTATATGATTTGTTTGGACATTTTTTATGTTTTATTTTTTTTTTTTTTTTGCCAGGTATTCTGATTTTACTCCCACATCCTAAAGATGAGTGTAGCATTTTCATTTGTGATTTTCAAATGTTCCTGTGTGGGTGTGTGAGTGAGTATGTTCTTAGATGAACTGCACAATTTCTATTGTTGGTTCCTGTCATCTGCTTAAGGCTACTAGGTAAGGCTTCACCATTAAGCAGGTTTTGAAAGCAGAAAGATACATTAAGAGAATTAAATAGTAGAAAGTTTTCAGCTATGTAAAATATTTCCAATATACAGCATGAGGCTATAAAAGACTACTTAAAAGAAAAGATATTTGCTAATGTCAGCTATTTTACTAATAATGTTCTTATGTTTCTAGGACACCGTAATGATATGGATGTGCCAAGTTTTCATAACAGGACCCCTTGCAATGCAATCACTAGTTGCCATGCATAGATCTCAAGTGTTTAATGATCAATGTTTTAATGCCCTGTTTTTCTTCCATAGTGCCTCCAATTCTTATTACTCTGACATCAATCGATCCATTTTCTTATCATCCATATGCTTACTTGAGACACTGTTCTGCACTCTAGATTTAGGATGAAAAGTTTATAATATCCAAAATGTATCCCTCATAAGGTTGTTACCATTCAGTTACAGTGACACCAATACCATAAAACATTAGCTGGCTGTGTCCTATCTATTACATTACAATTAATAGTTCTCATAATTAAAGTATTTGTATTTATGATTTGAGGTAAGTGATGCTTTGCTCCTTTCCTGGTCAGCTTTCTCCAGACATCCTGAGCACGCTTTCTATTCTTTTGTTTCGGGAGCTTGTCTCTTTCTTTGCCTTGATCACACCTTCTAGTTTCGAGTGGTACTGCAGTTTCTCTTCAAGGTTTTTACACACACAGTTTCTTCAGTCAATAGCAAATTTAAACCTTCTGAAGACCTGGGGCCTCATGTCTTAATGGTGCGTATGCACAAAAATGTTACATACTTAGACTTCCATTTCCATGTTCAAATCGCGATGTAAAAAAGCTAAACTTGGTGTAAAGCCACTTTTCACGCCAGCTAAATGCTTGGCATACGCAAGTTCTCTGCTCGGTTTTGCAAACTGGTGGCACCCAGTATCAAAGCAGTGCTTTTGTTCAAGTGTGGTTCCCCTTTCTTTTTTAGATCCACATCCCTGACATGGCTTTATCAATTACACTGAAATTAACTGCATATTGTTTATTAGTTTAAGGCATCTGATTGTAATTTACCTGTAACAATATAATGGTCCACAGAATGGCCAAACTATTCCAAATACTATAGCTGCTTTAGCATTGTTCCTCTCAATGCACCACTTAGAGTATTTATCCCACTGTATCTGAGTGTGGAATCACAGCTCTATAGTAGCTGATCAGAAAGAGAATTATCGGGATACAGCATCAAGCACATGCTGCCTCAGCCATGCTGTCTATTGAACTGCTCTCATACGGCAAATGCTTCAGAGCCTTTCCTCATGGTTCAGAAACAGTTTCATCCCAAGAACTATAAATGCACTCAATCAGTCCATCAAGTGCTCCTTGTAGAACTGTTTGTACTTATTAGTACAATCACCTCACTGTAAACTTGCACTACAGTTATAATATTGCACAACCTGAGCCACTTTATAAGGCGCACATTTACATATGATGATATCATTTTTAAGATGAAATGCAGCAAAATATGTTTATTATATTATACAAATAAAATGTTAACATAATTTAAATAATCTATATTGTGTAACAAAGGCGCTATATATGCCCTCGACCTGACACTGATTGGACACGGAGGGACACATAAAATGAATAAACTTTTATTTTCTTCAGCAGGAGGGCGCGTCTTCCCCTGTCCCCCAGCCACAATGCAGTCCCAAAAGACCGACACACAAATTAAATGCACTTTCTTCTCTGTACCACCACTCCTTCCAGGCAACCTTGTCCTCCTCCACCTGACTTTGGTCACTGAGAAGTGGTTGCTGGCTCCTTTAATTAAGCACCCGGAAGTGCTCCATGTGCTTGATTGCCGACATCCGGCTGCACTTCTGGGTGTGGCGAATATGTTGCCCAGACGCGCTCAGGAGTCCCAGCTGCAGCACCCCCTGGCGGCGCCTGCGGGACCCAACAGGGCTGCACCCAACTCCACTTCCCATGAAGCCCTGCAGGAAACCGAGGCACTGCTCCAACCCAGGAAGGCGGCCATCCAGCGTCCAGGGGGAAGTATTGCACCGTCCAGGGCTGCTCCCCTGAATATACAGTGAAGGGGCGTCCTGGCTGGGCATGGACCCCGGCCATCTGCCACAATTGTTGTTAATTAAACATGTGAAGACACGATGTCGCAATGCTAGCTAGTTCAAGAATTGTTGCTGCCTCGTGCTGTATTCTTGCTGGGGCTGGCACCACACTGGAAGGATAGATGGATAGAATAATTAAACATGTACTATGAAGATATTTCAATCTTCCTTAAAAGTTTTGAAGAATCACTGTTCTCAGCTTACAGATGGCTTAACATCTATTACAGAGTTGATTGTGTGGCGATTGGTTACTTGGAGAAAGAAAAGGAAGGACATGAATTGTGGGTTAGTCATTTGAAAGAGACAGAACTGCTGCAATAAATTATTTTATTGAAGGTCGCATATGGCGCAGCAAGCATCTTGCGGAAAGAACAATCTATGGACAGGGCGCCAGTTCATCATTATCAGTGCGCCACCGTGCCCCCATGTGAAATGATATCAAGTATACATCTCAGTATTTTAATTATTCAGAGAGATGTAATATCACGAATGTAATGGATTCTGTGTCCTGTAGGAGGAAGAAAAAGCCCATTTAAGAAGCACGTAGTGATTCAGACATATAGAGCACATAGAAGAACACATACAAAACAAAGCATTTAATGTGCTACTTTAGTTACGAAGGTATTTGAGAAACTAGTAAATTAAACTATTTAAAGATGAAGTTTATGATGTTCTACTTTAATGACAAAATAAACTACGTAATTAAAGTGGAAATGTTGAGATTAAAGTTGACATTTCAAGCTTTTTTCTCACTGTGTCCCTATTTTTTTTTTCTTTTCTCTGTACCCTAATAAGCTTTCATATGACACTCAGACAGTGGGCTACAACTCGCCTTTTCATGGCGACTTTGATATCTGACAACTTCTTTCTTATTTCGGGCACTGAGCGACTTTGTGAACTTGAGCTTTCAAGTTTCTCCAACACTCATTCGATCAACTTTTTTTTGTGCGTATGCACATTTTCACTTTTGTCTGTATTCCATGTTTTAGTGTGAATTCTACGCACGCCATTATGCATGAGGCCCTTGGTGATCAGTCAGATGCTATTTTCAGCAAGACAAATACCCTATCTCTCGCTGCTTGTTCACTTGCTGTCTATCATTCAGCAAAGTTTGGAGTAATGGTACACTTGTCCAACCTCAATACAGACAAGTCTTAAACCCTTCCAGTCCAACACAGTTGACCTTAGGAGTAAAGGGATTTCTCCAACTTCAGTTATGGCCACACCCTATTAGTACCAGGTCTCTTCACTGTTATACAGCAGACGTTAGAACCAGGTTGAGAACTATAAATTTGATGAGAGAAGAAAGTGAAGATATGTTTTAGGTTTTAAAAGGAAGGAACTGAGGTCTTGTCATGGGTTTCTTGGGTGCATATATACCCATCCTATTGGTTGACAATTGGTGAAAAGTTTTGCTCATCAGTGTTACTCATCCTTGAGTTACAGGCCTTTCTTCAAATTTGTGTGTTCAACTCGTACCTATGAGAGCAATCCCTGACTGTTACTTGGTCTATGATCATCTTATCAGATAAGGTATGGACTTTGCATTTCAGAAAGGGTCCAGGTCAAGTATACTGAGATGTTTTAGCTGGCATCAAGAGTGTCTGACCCTGGTTTTGTGTTCTAGGTACAGCAAAACAATGTATAATGTCAGTCTGTCCTACATTGAGAAGCTTATGTGTTTTCCACTGATCTAATATATATACTGAAAATGTACAGTACCAGTCAAAAGTTTTTATCGAAATTCTGTTAAATAGATTTGAAAATACAGCTATGAAATTACTAGTGTTGTTAATGGCTATTACTGCTTGAAATGGCTGATTTTTAAAATAATAATTTAATTCATTATTCACATATAACTTCAAATTCCTATTTTCAGCTTGCATTTCTTCAGCGTCCTATTGGTAAACTCCCTTTGCTTATCCTTAGTTACTAATTGGTGATTAGAGGAACCCTCATAATTGCATTAGTACTGCTGAAACTTGTTATTCTGTTCTTCTTGTGTTGCAAGGTAATGGTAATACTAAAATTCAGTTCATGTTTTCAAAAATGGTGAAAATTAAACAGCTTTCTCAAGAAACATGTCTATGTGACAGATTGCCAAAGAAACTGAAGATTTCAATTACTGTCTTGAGAGAAGAGTGCAAATAACAGTGAACCAAATACCAAAAACTTGATCTTTACAGGATAGAGAAAAAGAAGCAGAAAGTCTAGATGTACAACTGCATAAGAACATAAGGATATCAATGTATGTAGTTTGAAAAACAAACACCTTACAGGTCTACAGTTGACTTCTTACTTAAATACATGCCAAACGCCAGTGTTGCCTGCAGAAAGAACAGTCCAGAATGCTAACCATAATATACTTTTCCAGTCATCTTTCATCCAATGTCTGTGTTTTGCTGTCCATTGTAATCTCATCTTTTTATTTGCCAGTTCTGTTCCAGGTATGGCTTTTTCATTGAAACTCTTAGACCAGTATCCCTGAGTCATCTTTTCACTCAGACACCATCTGGATCATCTTTCTGGGAGAGCCGTCAGTGGCCACTTTAGTGCAATGTTTTCAATTGGAAACACACTTTGTAATACTCTTTGGTATTACCAGGTCTGGACTAGGGAGCACACTTGGGTATAGGTAGCTCTGGAACACTCAACCAAATTTGGTCTTAAACCAGAAGATATGAAATGCCCCTCTCAAGAGAAAACACAGACAACAGTGGATTAGGAAAGTTGAGCCTACTCCCTTCTTGGAGGAGGGGGAAGAGGAAGAAGAAAAACAAAGAAGAAGAAGAGGAAGGAGAAGAAGCTCTCATGTTTTTTCTAGGATTATTTCCTAGCTTGACCTTCACTTCACTGTGTGCATGTGTGTTTTTTTTTTTTGTCTTTTCAGTTCTGTGTTTATGACCCTTTAATTGTTTATTGCCTCTCTCCAAAGCAAATTAAGCATTGACTTCTGAGCACTTTACAAATAGTGCAGCTGTTTTTTGAAATTTGGAGAAAAAAAAACATCATGCAGGACTGATATAACTAAGTTCACAAGGTTTCAGTTTCCTATGGTATCAGGGACAAACCTTCTCATTGTATCCACAAAGGAAAGAATGCAGTTTGTCCGCAGAACCATCTTTCCAGCTGGCAAGAGGAGGCTGGGTGACAGTTGTGTCCTGTGCTGCTATGTAAAACATATGAGTATACTCAGAATTCATAAAAATGGGAAATCTAGAAACAGTAGTTAGAAATCAGGCAAAAAGGTTATAAATACAGTGGGATGCAAAAGTTTGGGCAACCTTGTTAATAGTCATTATTTTCCTGTTTAAATCGTTGGTTGTTACGATAAAAAATGTCAGTTAAATATATCATATAGGAGACACACACAGTGACATTTGAGAAGTGAAATGAAGTTTATTGGATTTACAGAAAGTTTGCAATAATTGTTCAAACAAAATCAGACAGGTGCATAAATTTGGGCACCACAAAAAAAAAATGAAATCAATATTTAGTAGATCCGCCTTTTGCAGAAATTACAGCCTCTAAACCCTTCCTGTAGGTTCCAATGAGAGTCTGGATTGTGGTTGAAGGTATTTTGGACCATTCCTGTTTACAAAACATCTCTAGTTCATTTAGGTTTGATGGCTTCCGAGCATGGACAGCTCTCTTTAACTCGCACCACAGATTTTCAATTATATTCAGGTCTGGAAAATAATGACTATTAACAAGGTTGCCCAAACTTTTGCATCCCACTGTAGTAATCAAAGCAAGAACTGAAACAGCACGCAAAATCGGAGAAACTACTTATTACAAAATTATTAAAAAAGAGGAACCACAAAACTGAAAACAGCAATAGATGGGGTATTGCACAGATAACATATAATACATATGTCTTCTGCAACAACTCTGAATCTTGTTGGGGCAATCTGACTATACAGCAAGCTGTATACTGTAAAGATAGATAGATAGTGTTTCTTGATGCACTTCTGCTGAATAATTCGTTGGCTAAAAGTCCTGAGTGTTAGTGTGTCAGGGAGAGGATGTGCAGCATTGTTCATAATAGCACTTCTATCAGTTTTATCTTCACTCTCTCCTTCAAAGTTACCTCAAGGGGGTCCAGAGTTTGTTCTATAACTGAGCGTGCCCTTTTAATTAGCTTGTTGATTGGGTGGGCCTCTCTTGAAGTGATGTTACCAGCCCAGCACACCACAGTGTAGAAGATTGCACTGGCCATCACAGAGTTAAAGATGTGAAGGCTGTCACTTTCCACATTAAGGGAACGCAGTCCCCAGGGAAAAAGAGCCTGCTCTTCCCTTTCTTATATAGTACCTTTGTGCTCTGAGACCAGTCCAACCTGTCATTTATTTGAAACCTCATGTACTTGTAGGAGTGGACCAGACATAGAGGCTCTTTGGTACAGTGAAAGACAATAACTGATAAGATGTACACAATTATCTTTGCACCAAGAAACAGTCTTCTCCACCTGACTCCTATACTCTGTCTCATCCCTTTTATCACACCATAAGAGTGCAATCACCTGAGCATTTTGCAAATGACATGATCTGCTGTTATAATAGTAATAGTGTCTGTAATCGGAGGAGTACAGATTGAAGATACTTCAGTGATGCTCACATCTGTAAACACAGTCTTTGAGTCTCACAAACTGTGGTCTGCCCGACAGACAGTTCATTATCCAGAACACCATAGGCTCATCCGCCTGTACAGTATATCCACAGCATTAACAGTTTCTGAAGCATAGGGACAGATTGAACAGGTTACAGACACCATAAAGTTGGTCATCATAGGCATTAAGAACTCGAGGACTGACTCCATCTGGTCCCACACCTTTTCCTGTGTGCAGTTTCTTTGGTTGTCACCTTACTTGGTCTTCAGCTATATACAGTAAACATTGAGGGTAGGAGGTGGACTTGTCACTGGCCATTCCAGTTGATGTGGTAGAAGTTATTGATGTAGTAGGGATGGTGTGGTGAGAGAAGTCATTGGAAGAAGGTGGCAGTGGAAGGGAACATCTGTTTAAAATATGGTTCAGGGCATTGGCTTTGCCCATAAACCTTTCTAGCACCCTAGCCCAGGATTATCTGAGTCCCATAATCATACCCAGTCCATTAAAGACATCCTTTCCTTCACTAAGCTTTTTCTGAATGCTCTCTTTTTCTCATTTAGGAGACCTTTATATTGGTGAAATCCGCATACTGAACAACACTGCACATCCTTTCTCTGACACGCTAGCACTGAGTACATTTAGGCAATGAATTTTTGAGGACAATCTATCTATCTATGTAATGAGCTTCTTTAAAAAGTAAAATTTCCCCCTGACAAATAAAATTCTCTCTATCTATCTATTTCTGACATCCCATGAAAATACCTTTTTGGGGTCAGCCCCATTCCCTGTGTTTTACAGAGAGTGTTTGTGACATTGTGATATGCCAGATGTTGTCACTTCCCCACCCTTTGAGTGTCCTTGTTTGCCTAAATATCATTTGCCCAATGCACAACTGAATAACCAAAGGACACCAAAGACCATCTGTATGACTCCATGACACAGTGCAAAGCTCTTTGTATTATTAACAATAAGATTCCTAATAATTCTCATCACTTTTGCAAATATTTTTGTTCTAATCTCTGTATAGGTCCTTTGCTTTTGGTTTGGAATAATCTGTTATTCAACAACTTATTCTATGTTCCTGTATTCAAGCACAGAACTCATTCACACTTCTAGGTTCAAATACTATTGTACCAAGTGCAAGTAGTATATAATGCTTAATGAAAAAAAGGTGTACTCTGATTTTCTATCTTTGGGCCTTTGACAGATAGCAAGCTAAATACCAATGCTATTTGCATGTGTACATGAAATTTAAATGGACAGACATTTTTAATACTTTTCAATTTTAGTTTGAGCATCTCATTATAATACTGGATTATAATTAAAGGCAAAAAATATTAATTCTTTCGAAACTTACTCGATTCAGATTTTCAATATTGTGCAAGTGTTTTCCCTAAATTAAACAGAGCACATCTGTGAATATAAAAAGCTTCAAGAAATGATACCACAATGCCAGAGTATTGAATTTACTTAAGATAAAAGGAGTTTCATTTAATTAGGAATATGATTAAATATATTACTAGCAGACAAGATGAAGCAGTGAATAGAAATTAACTAGAATGTTAAAATGGGAAATCTTCTTTGAATAGATGTACATCTCTGTTATTAATTGAAAGCCCTGTGACTGGAATATAGATGTCATTTACTAATATGTGGAGATGCCAGTTATACAACATTTCAGCCTCCAGAATTAATTTATTCTCTTTAATATTTTAATTAGCAGTGGATCAGTTAATAAAAGCAAATGTAATAAATTCAGAGAATAAAATTTTGAATGGAACTAATTTAACAAGAAAAACTAGATTTAGATGTGAATTACTTATACTGATTTTTCCCCTAGTTATCCTCAGAGGTGGGTGCGATAGCCCAAACTATTACTCAGATAAAAGTGCTATGATAAAAAAAACATACTCAAGTAAAAGCAAAATTACTTGTTCTAAACTTTACCTGAAAAAATAAAAATTATTGGCTTTAAATACAATGGATTCAAAAAGTACTCTGACCCCTTCACTTTCTGCACATTCTGTTGTTTTGCTGATTTCATTTTAAAAGGATACACCTATAAAATGTTTGGATTTTTAAAACTTTAAAAACATGCAATGAATTACCATATTTTTCGCTCCATAAGATGCACCTGATTATAAGACGCACCTAGGTTTAAAGGAGGAAAACAAGAAAAAAAATATTCTGAACCAAATGTTGTACTAATATATTTAATAAAATATAGCAGAATAATATTTCAACCATGTAAAGTCATTAACAAATGAGGAGAGACTTTAAGATTCAAGCACTCTTCTAGTTTTCTGGAAACTCCAAGAACTCCTCACTGCTAGTGTCAGAATTTATGAAGCTCAGTGGCTCACAATCACTTTGCAGGAGCACGTACCTATCACGCAGCATAACCTGTCCAAATCCACTAGAGGACAAAGCACGTTTGGACCAATGCTCCCTGAAGTTATATCGCCAGTTTAGTCCCATCTCCATCTTTAATGCCACAAAGCCCTTCAAAGCCCCTTGTCTTTTGTTGTGGGTTTCCACTTTGAAAAACAAAAATACAGTGCAAGCACAGCCTGCGATTCAAAAAAATTGTTCTGCTTACCTGTTTGTCTCGCCTGACAGTAGCTGAAAGGCAGCCTCAGGAAAGAACAGCCTGAAGTAGTCCAGCGGCTGGTAATCTGTCATGTCCAACAGCAAGCCATGCTGTCTTGTGAAGTCCGGTAGCCAGTTTGGCTCCCATGGATCAATCTCTGGGTATTCCTCCCACATGAACCTTGCCGTAGGTGCATCGGCTGTGAGAATGCACTCAGCTGGCAGCCGATCAGCTGCAGCGGCATCGGCTGGTGTCTGATCAGTTGATGTTAGTTCCTCACTTTCTTGCTCGATCTCCTGGGGTCTCATGTATAACACCGTGCGTAGAATTCGCACTATAACATGGCGTAAGCACAAAAGCCGAAATGTGCTTACGCATAGAAAAATCCAGATGCAGGAATCTGTGCGTACTTCAACTTCCACGTTCTTCCGCTACATAAATCCTGGTCAGCGTGAAAAGTAACGCTCGTGCACGCGCTTTATGTAGCGCCCCAGCTCCTCCTAGAATTACACCTCTTTGAATATGCAAATCAATATAAATCGCCCTTAAGCTCAGCCTTCTGTGAAAAGACAATGGGAAAAGCACAGGGGAAAATATAAGAATTTCAGTGAATACCAAGTGGAGGCAAAGGAAAAACATACTATTTGTTTAATGAAACTGTGGTATAATCAACAAAAAAAAAGGAAGTTGATCGAGTGACATAATGTGTTGGAGAAACTTGAAAGCTCACGTTCACAAAGTCGCACAGTGCCGGAAATAAAAAAGAAGTCACATATCAAAGTCACCGTGAAAAGGCAAGTTGTAGCCCACTGTCTGAGTGTCATATGAAAGCTTATTAGGGTAGAGAAATAAAAGGCACACAGTGGGGAAGAAGCACGAAATGTCAACTTCAATTTCGAAATTTCCACTTTAATCATGTAGTTTATTTTGTTATTAAAGTAGAACATCATAAACTTCATCTTAAAATCGTTTAATTAACCAGTTTCTCAAATCACATCATAATTAAAGTAGCACGTTAAATGCTTTGTTTTGTATGTGATCTTCTCTATGCTCTATGTGTGTGAATCACTACTTGCTTCTTAAACCGGCTCTCTTCCTCCGACTGGACACAGAATCCATTACATTCGTGATATTACAGCTCTGAATAACTAAAATACTGAGATGTATACGTGATATCATTTTCATGATGATAGGAGTTAAAGCACGTTATTAAACATGGGTTTCACGGCGCAGTGATTGTGTGCAACCTTTGATGAAATAATTTATTGCAGCAGTACTCAGGGGCAGCTCTAGGCTTGTGGTGGCCCTGGGCAGAGGAAGAATCAGTGGCTCCTTCGCCCTCCAATGTCAATATGGTATCTTATACACGGCGGATGGCCACGTCCATTGCGGACATTGCATAGCCTCCTCGTGCTCATGACACAAGCATTTAACTTTTAAAATTTGTCGCTGCGTTTTTAGCTGTGTTGTTATTTTCTTTTTCTGTTTTATATTCAACTAGCAAAATACCCGCGCTTCGCAGCGGAGAAGTAGTGTATAAAAGAAGTTATGAAAAAGAAAAGGAAAAATTTTAAAAATAACGTAACATGATTGTTAATGTAATTGTTTTGTCATTGACATGAGTGTTGTTGTCATATTTATATATATCTATAAAGTGAAAACCTGAATATATAAAGTCAGCGTCGGAATTTATAAAGTCATTCCTGATTATATATAGTCAACATCGGAGTATATAAACTCATTCCTGAATATATAAACTCAAAGTCAAAATATATTGATTGAAACGACTCTGAACTGAAGTAAGTTAACAAAAACGTATTCAGAAAAATAAATTAAAAAAACAATGTTCGGTTAATGTTTTGAAAATGATGCATTTGCCCTGCCCAGGATTGGTTCCTGCCTTGCACCCAGTGTTGGCTGGGATTGGCTCCAGCAGACCCCCATGACCCTGTGGTCGGATTCAACGGGTTGGGAAATGGATGGATATTGCAGCACTGACTTTGTATATTCCGACGATGACTTTATATATTGAAGTTTTGACTTTATATATTCCAGCGCTTACTTTATATTGTGAGCTGGAGGGCTTCGTTATTACGTGTGGGGACGAAACTTCACTTTGGTAACTGATCATGCTCCACTTCAATGGTCATACCGACAGAAAGATACAAACTCTCGCCTCATGAGATGGTTTCTGGGCTTACAACTTTTACCGTTTCACAGTAAAACATCGACCAGGTTCTGAACACGTCAACGCAGACGTATTATCAAGACTAAATGAACCTGGTACAGAGAGTCGCTTGATTCATGGAAATGTGAATAAAGCTGAGGGGGAGGGTGTGAGCTGGAGGGCTGATCGCACCCCAAGAAGATACAGATGCCTCTGGGAAAACCACAACCCCTGAAACACAGACTACCCTCACATTGCTCCTTACTTTCTCACTTGCCCTATAACGCGTAATGCAAACCTCGCGCGATACTCCGCTAACTTAAAAGCCTTGTGCAGCGCCTGTCAGTTGAAAATTGATTGTTTGCTTGCTTTTGTCGTTCTCTCTCTCTGCTCCTAGCGGAACTGTCATCTCTGACTTGTCATGGAGCACGTTTAAGCTCATGTGTTTGCAGTGTTTGAATAAAAATCCTTCTTGTTTCTACGACCTCCTGTGTCTCTGTGCAAATCTGTGACCCAAGCGTGACAATATATTCCGACGCTGACTTTATATTCAAGATTTCACTTTATATATTCCAGTGCTGAGTTTATATATTCCGACGCTGACTTTATATATTTAAGTTTTGACTTTAGGTGGCAGTGTGACGAAGTTGCTTCGGAAGATGGCGTTAGCCGCGGAGCTAAGCTCAAAGCGAAATGAGGTAAATGGGAGGGGATATGATGACGTGACTCCTCCACCCGCCTTAACTGTCAATCCCCCACAAACACAGACTCTCGGAATTTGCATAAGCACACCTCTTCACCTGCAATTTTAACTTAGTTACAAAGTGATCAAAACTCTCATTTATATCCTGCGTCCTCTCATTAAACTTGTATCCCGCATTACCCGTGGGCATGAAAAACGCCAGCGGCAGCCTGTCTATAAACTTAATTTAAAGTTTAGGTTTATACCTTGCTTTGTTTCCGAAGTAGCTGCACTGATGAATATGGTAGCATATGTCACTCGCTCGCTTCTTATTGTTTCGCTGCCTTCTCAATTATATAATGCATGTTTTCTTCAGCGTATTTTGGAGCTCTTCCTGGTTTTCTACATAGTGCGTTGACAGTCAGTTCACGTGATTACGTGGGTGGCGTGATGATGTCACACGAAACTCCGCCCCCACGGCTTTCACGCTCAACTCCATTACAGTAAATGGAGAAAAATACCTTCCAGTTATGACCATTATGCGTAGAATTTCTAAATGAAACCTGCCCAACTTTTGTAAGGAAGCTGTAAGGAATGAGCCTGCCAAATTTCAGCCTTCTACCTACACGGGAAGTTGGAGAATTAGTGATGAGTGAGTGAGTGAGTGAGTCAGTGAGGGCTTTGCCTTTTATTAGTATAGATATATATTGGCGTAGCCGCCCCTGCAGTCCTTGCTTTTCTTTCTCCAAGTAACCGATCGCCAGACAATCAGCTCCGTAATAGACGTTAAGCCATCTGTATGCTTAGAGCGCCGATTCTTCAAAACGTTTAAGGAACATTGAAATATCTTCGTAGCACATGTTTAATTATTCTATCCTTCACGCCAGTCCCAGTGAAGAATATAGATAATTTAAATGAAGTTAAAGTTTTATCTGTATAATATAATAAATATATTTTGCTGCATTTCATCTTAAAAATATCGTCATCACATGTAAATACGCGCTTTATAAAGTGCTGCAGGTTGTGTAATATTATAACTGTAGTGCGAGTTTACAGTGAGGTAGTTCTACTTATAAGTACAAACAGTTCTACAAGGAGCAATTGATTAAGTGCGTTTAAAGTTCTTGGGATGAAACTGTTTCTGAACTGCGAGGCCCGTACAGGAATGGCTTTGAAATGCTTTGCCATGGCTGAGGCAGCGTGTGCTTGAAGCTGTATAAAGATAATTCTCTTTCCGATCAGCTGCTGCTGTGATTTCCCACTCAGATACAGTGATATAAATACTCCGAGTGGTGCAGTGAGTGTAATATGGAAAAAGATGATCCACTGTGGCAACCCTTAAAGGGAGCAGCTGAAAGAAGAAATAGAAGAAGAAGAAGATGGTGCACTGAGAGTAACAATGCTAAAGCAGTTATGGTATTTGGAATACTATGGCTATTCCCTGGACCATTATATTGTTACAAGTTAATTACAATCAGATGCATTACACTAATAAACAATATGCGGTTAGTTTCAGTGTATTTATAAAGCAGGAAAATAAGGTGTAACCACACAGGAACAGTAGCATTGCTTTGACGCTGGGTGCCGCCAGTCTGCAAAACCGAGAGGAGAACTTCGGTACGACAAGGTATGAGGTACCGTGGAAAAGTGCATGGCTTTACGCCAAGTGTAGGTTTTATACATCGCGATTTGAACGTGGAAAAGTTCTTATGCAACATTTCTGTGCGTACGCACTGTTTATACATGAGGCCCCTGATCACTGTCAACAAAATCAGATTCTGAAAAATCAGAGTCCGAGTCAGCGATAATGCACAAAACATAGTCTGCTGAGTATTTTGTTTTCTACACTCGCTTCGCTCCCTCATGAGATGTCGATGTCATCTGACCTTTGTTTATATTTGTTTACATTTCATAACTCACGCACACGCAAGGATTAGATGCCGAGTCAATGTGTCTAACATTCCTCCAAGCAGAGAGAAAATGCCTGTAACGTAATGGTGAGTTTTGTAGCCATTAACAGCTGATTGTCGCCCTCTACCCTTGGAAGTCAACTTTTGTCAGGTAATACACATCACGGTCTGTGACGCAATATTTGCTCCATAAGACGTACAGACATTTCCACCCTTCTTTTGGGGAAATCTTCTTATGGAGAGAAAAATATGGTATATGTACTACTTCAATAAAACTGGGATAGTTAAACACATTGGCATTTTCCTGAAAACTTTGTAATGCTAAGTACCTCTTTATCTGGTCTGTTTGATCATTCATTAATTCTTAACTAAAGCAGTATGTAATCTCATTAGGAAATTAACAAGTGAATCAACCCGCTTGTTATTTTCAAGTAGTTCTTTCTTATTTGGACTTTTACCTGAGATTCTATAACAAAGAGACAGTCGTCCTAAGTAAATCACAAAAATCACAT
This sequence comes from Polypterus bichir lapradei, assembly GCA_026402145.1. Taxonomy (NCBI): domain Eukaryota; kingdom Metazoa; phylum Chordata; class Cladistia; order Polypteriformes; family Polypteridae; genus Polypterus; species Polypterus bichir. The sequence goes on from JANRMT010062807.1 coordinate 65,980,218, forward strand.
CTTATTTGTGAAATGTAATAAAATAATAATAGATCTATGTTGTGATATAAATATATAATTATAATGCAGGATATAAATTGGCAGAAAAGAGGCACTTTGTAGCTTTAATACCTGTAAACAATTTGAGTACATAATGAGTTAACCAATCAAACTTGTTATGTAATCGGTCACATCCTTTAAGGTGGGAAGGTGAATTCCTCTTTAACACTAGAATTACCAGAGCCTACACGAAAACTCGTAAATCGGCCCACCTTAAATCCGTTTGCACCTGTCCGTCAGCGTCTTTGTCCTGTAAATGTGCCAATTAAGACATTGGGTATAAATTTATGGTACTTGTAAAAGTTAGCTTTTTTCGGTTTTATTCTCTCAATGACGATCATGCTCTAACCCCTCCCCACCCCACCCCCTGCCTCTCCTGATCTGACTCTAAGTAACAGCGCCAGAGTAAATTTACACCCGATCTGACGCTGTTCATTTTCAAATAATATTGCATTAGTGCGATGATGTTTTCTGATTGGTACTATTCAGGTCATAAAATGTTTTCTTCAAAATATCATATTTACCTACGGCTGTGCTTTTTTTTGACATCATACACCATAAGGTGCATACTAATTCTGCGTGAGCAGGAACACTCAATAAAACTGAATAAAAAAAAATAAAGTGACAGTGAGATACGAAGAAGGCAGATTCACGAGCGTTTGTGTGTCAGCTTTTATCCCTCCAGATCAGAGAATGTCCAGTTCCATTGCCTCAAAACACCACTTACATCTACAGTTATTCCCAGTTTCAAATAAAAACTAACAGCGTCAGATCCCTAGGGCGGTAGTATGTATCATGATCGTGAGTGAGAGAATAAAGGTGAAAAAAAAAGGTAACTTTTACAAGTACAGTACTATAAATGTACATGTTCTGTTACAGACGCAAACCAAATGTATATGTGTACTGTATAATATTAACAATAAGAGCAGCTCACTATTGAAAACAGTAAATACAGGAGGCAGTAGGGATCGAACCAGGGACTCTTGATTATAAGTCGGCAAATCTTACCGCTATGCCATGGAACCTGTTGTATCATCCTTGAACCTTTTGTGAAAGTGTTTATTTGATCTTTGGACATCAGGCTTCACACATTCTATACTTTATCCAACAACAATGGCTGCTGTCCAGAGAATTGTGCAGCTGAACCAAAGATGCTTTTCGAGACAATGCTGTCAAAGAAACCTAATAGCTGGTTTCAATGCTGCTTTCCAGGCAGAAATAAACCCCTTAGACCATTTTCATAATTAACAATTAACTGATTTATGCAGACTGCCCAGGAGTTTAATATTGACCCTCTTCAATCTGGAGGTGGTGTCGAACCTGCTGTGACGTCTGCCCCGCTAGGACTGACAGGAGTTGGTGCCCAGACGCCTGTCTTGTCTGCCCTGCTGGGACCACAAGGATGTGGTGCCTAGCCCCCAGTTTCATCTGCTCAGCTGGGACCTCCAGGAGGTGGAGCCCAGCCCCAAATTCATCTTGTCTATGGAAGAATAATTTTAGGGTAACATAGCATTCATCTTAAAGAAATAACATAAAGGCTTAATAAATGTCAGAAACCTGTTCAGGCACACCAGGATTACAGATAAAGGTGAAGTGAACAACAAAATGTACACTGAAATATAAGAAGTAAATAATGTACCTGAAGAAAGGTTTATGTATTATACAAAATGTACTGAAGGATACTATATATTATTATAATGATTACTTTGTGATATCAAAATTATATAGTGATGAGCACTGACTTCAAAATATTACTTATTTGCAACTATCAAAGCTGGTCAGTTAGTGATAATATTAGATATAATGTTTATATTTAGGTGCTATTCAGAAAACAAGCCGAAGCTGCTGTCTATGTAAAGAATAATTTGGCAACCTAATTACTTAAAATGGGTGGCATGTTGGCGTGGTGGGTAGCGTTGCTGCCTCGCAGGTAGGAGACCCGGGTTTACTTCCTGGATCCTCCCTGCTTGGAGTTTGCATGTTTTCCCCGTGTCTGCGTGGGTTTCCTCCGGGTACTCCGGTTTCCTCCCACAGTCCAAAGACGTGCAGGTTAGGTGCATTGGCGATTCAAAATTGTCCCTAGTGTGTGCTTGGTGTGTGTGCGTGCCCTGTGGTGGGCTGGCGCCCTTCCTGGGAGTTGTTTCCTGCCTTGTGTCCTGTGTTTGCTGAGATTGGCTCCAGCAGACCCCCGTGACCCTGTAGTTAGGATATAGCGGGTTGGATAATGGATAGATGGATGGATTACTTAAAATAAAAATGGAAGCACAACTACAACAGTGTTTTCATAAACTGGATGTGGCATTCACGGACAGTGAAAACTCTTCCCCTTTTGGCATGCAAAGATGACGTGATATAAGTGCTGTTTTCATTTTCAGAATTACAGGCCATGGATGAACTATCTGGCAAATCGCCCATGACTCAAATTTTCCAATTACTTTTTGAGTGCCTTTTCCTTAAAGTTTGGTCAAAGTTGCAACTCTCTAACAACTAGTGGGACATCTGAGATTGACAGCCAGTTTTGGTCAATAAAATTCACAAAAATAGTCTTAGGAAAGCGATGAGGCTTTTCTATTGGCTATCATAACTAAAAGGGAAAACTGTCAACTGTAAATAACTAATGAAATACACTAAATAAACAATTTAATGGTTTGGAGTTGGTGCCAGTCATGGTAGAACAGAGTTGATGAAGTTAAAATTCAAATGTAATGCTGAAGAGAAATATAACGAATTAAAAATACATTTTCTGTTTACTAATATACTCAAGTAAAAGTAAAACAATATCTCTGCCAAAATCAGCATAAATATTTCAGAAATCTTGTGGTGAGGTGCACCACGTACTAAGGATCAGAAGCCTGACACAGTTAAAGTTGTTTATAGACTGTTTAATGGTTAAATAGATTTTAGGAAAGTACCACACTTACCTTGACAAAAAAGAAAATGTGTTGTTTCTCCAGAGTAGATGAAGCACTTGCTTGCAGTGCACACATCCGATTCTCAGAGTGCTATGAGAGAAGGACTAAACACTGCAATGAGAAAAGTCAATTGTCCATTGCCACTGTGGGAAAATAGAAATGGCAAAGGAGTGCTGTGAGTTGCCAACTTTGATAAGAAGCCATAGGGGTTTAGTGAAGTCCCGGAAGATGAATTTTAGAAACTCGAAGTACTTACCAGAGAGAGTGCATCCATGAGTGGGAGAAAGAGTGAGGGAGTATAGTTGCTGTAAAGGATGCGTGCCAGCTGATGTTGCTCCAAGAGGTGGGGAAGCGCAACATGAGCAGCATCGCTGCATGCCTCCTGAGTGGAGGAGCAATAAGACGTCAACACGGATTGGGTGCCACAATTCCCATTGACATATAAATCTGGTGGATGGACAGTAGTGGTCATCTTTTCTTTCTTGACCGAGTTGAGAGTCTGGCACACGTCAGAGCAGCTGCATTGTGAAGGGGATCGATGAGATTTGACAGTGTTTTCTGTAAATATTCTTCTGATTTAATTTTCCTCCCTGAATAATTTCTGCTTTCCAAGGAACAAAGGGAAAAATAATTTTCTTTTTGGTTTTTGCATATAGCATTTATTCATTTTTTGTACAGTTGTTTTTATCCCCTAATCTGATTTTGTTACTAAGAGCAAAGCAGGGGGACTGTTTATTTTTTTATTGTAAATATGTATTGTCTACCATTTTGCTATTTTTGTTTTTCTTTGTGCGAGTGTCATAGTTGACTGAAGTTGAATTAGTGACGCTCCATTGATTTGGATTTTGGAGTTTTACTTTTTCACCTTTTTATATTTTTGTGGGAGTCATCTGTAAATAAAGCACACTTGTTATTTTCACAACTTATATTTTGATGTCTTCCAACCCTCTTACCATCAATCCTGTCGGTTTATGATCTACAAGGGCCCAAAGTGTAGCATGGTGCCAATTCCTACTACACAGGGTCTCACAAATCTACCTATGTGAGAGAGTACATATAAGATATACTACTTAGTTCTAGTTATCCTCATAGGAAGAGAAAAAATGAAACACTAAAAACCTAAGAGGCAGTGAAGTAAAATAGTTCACATCAAGTTCAGGTAAATAAACTTTTCTTAATGACATAACTTACATAATTTTCTTTGTCACTGCTGGTTGATGATTAACTACTGCAAGTTGTCATGACTTAGCAAGATGAATAAAGAAATCAACAAATACAATAATTTGTCCCTTGATTCCTGTTGAATTACTGATGTTAGAGCTGAGTAGCAGACAGTAAATAACTAACTGCTAGATGAAACTGTGGTCAAATAATGTAAAGCAAAGTATTCTTAACATAAAGTCTTATACATATACTGTAAATACACAGAGGAAAAACAAAAACTCAGAATCAAAGACAAGCAAATTAAAGAAAATATATATATAAGTATCAGAGATTCCTAATAATTTGAAAAACAAGAACAGTCACAGCCTGGAGACAGGACACAGAATCTCAGCAGTTTTTAGCTTATTTCAGTAGTCTTTCTGTCAGTCTGTTGAAGGGCATTCATTTTAACTTCTGTTGCTGCTAATTATGGATGCCTCTAATTTACTGTTTTAATCTCCACCTTTTTTGTTTCCCCTTATGGACTTCTTGTATGTAAGAGTTATTCTCTAAGTATCCTGTCAGTCCTTTTTCATGTTTGTTGGTCTTGTGAGATCAACTGAAGATTGTTCACCAGTGGGGCATTTACTTTGGTAGCGAGCAACAATAATACAGTCAGATGATTTGTGGGATTTTAAGATAAGACAGTGATTTCATATGACCAAATAGACAAGTTATTTAAAAATGATGCCCTGTTTTTCTGTATGCAATTTAGAAATGTAGTTAAAGGAAACCTACCCAACCTTCCACATCTCGCACCCATTTCAGCCTCAAAGGCCATAATAGTTACCCTTGATGAAGACTCAGATAGCATTTCAACAACATATAAAAATATGTCGATGAATCTATGCTTCAAAGATTCTAGGAAATAGAGGGAAAGGAACCTTTCAAATGGCATTTTAGAAAAGGAGTGGAACTCAGCCATATATAGAATGTACTGTAGTTCTATATGTGACAAGCATTCCATAATTCAACTAAAGGTGTTTCATGGATCACATCTATCTTGTTTAACATTGTTCAAAATACACCCAGGGCAATACCCATACTGCAAGTGCTGCCATCTAGCTCTAGCTTCACTAGGACATATGTTTGGCGAATGGTTTAAATTTTGGACAAAAATGTTTTACTTCTTAGACAGCCTCAGATTTACAATCACTCCAAATCTACCAACAGCAATATGTGTTGCACTCCTGGATGATGTAGGAATTAATCAACTGTAGTACTGAATAAAACACTACTAGCATGTAGGCTTATCTCGCTCAACTGGAGGAATCTCAACCCACCTTCTAAAACTGCTCTATAACTTTACGCACCTTCTATAACTCTTCCATAACTCAACAAATGTGCTATAAGCAATTTTCTATTTTATTTCAAACAATGAAAAATAAAATTTTCTAATAGAGGATATTTCCAAAACCTTCCTTAAACCTGGCAAGAATTTATTAACATGATTTTAGAATAAGCAGTTTGGTCTGTACTATACGTTTGCTATTAATTGTTCTAACATATTTAATTTTTTTTTTTTTTTTTTGCTGAAGTCTTTCTTCTTTTTCTCCTTCGGTTAGGTTGGGGTTAGAGTGTTTTGTTTTCTTTTGTATTTTTCCTTTGTAAATCTGGTTTCTGCAAAAGAAAAGAATAACTAAGGCCCTGAATTTAAGCTCACAGAATCCAGGGATTCTTCTACAGGCTGTGTGCCTAGGGGAGCTTTTATAACGATTGAATTCTGTTATTCAAGAACCCCTTTTATAGGCCATCCACAAGTGCTCCAAGTGCTCCCAGATCTTCTTCCAAGAGCACTACTGGGTTTGGAGGACGTGCTGCAACCTAGGGCCCAGCAACTCTCTAGGTGCCTCCCTGGCAGTGGCCACGGGCCCCAGCAGTGTTGAGTTTCTAAGCTCCAAAACTGTGGCACTGCTGTGAGCCCTTGGGGTTGCCCTCTTGTGCTCTGGGGGAGGTATTGCCCTGAAAATGCCCTCTCCCCTGTTCCTTCCATTATAGGAGCATCCCGGCCGGGCAAGGTCCCTGGCCGTCCACCTCAATATTCAATGCAAAATAGTGTCTTAATGACAGAATTAATTGTATAGGCGGATATACAGTGATAGATATGAGTAAGTACTGGACAGGTGAACCAGATTAACAGACCTGGACAGCCACCAATCAGGGTCATGGGAATGACATTCAGCTAAAAACAGAATGAAGTCCCCATTTAAGACAACATGCACATTTCATTGTTTTGGACTGGAATCAAACAGCTGCTGTTTAGTTTGAGAAGTCAAGCTGAACACAAACAAAATATTAAACCAACCAAAAAGCTCTAAACTCTTGTTTCAGAGCCACTACATAATCCTGGGTTTCAGTCTCTACAGTATCAACAGAAATGCATATCTGTGGTCCATGCTGATAATGTCATAATGCCTTATAAGCCGCAACACAAACAAAACAAGGAAATGAAAGTGAATTAAAAAAAAAAACAGTAAAAAAACAAACATTTTGCATACTTTACATATACGGATATAGCATTAGTTTTGTATTACACCTATGATCATTTATGTAGGTACAGTACAGGCCAAAAGTTTGGACACACCTCCTCATTCAATGTGTTTTCTTTATTTTCATGACCATTTACAGCACTCCATCACTCTCCTTCTTGGTCAAATAGCCCTTACACAGCCTGGAGGTGTGTTTGGGGTCATTGTCCTGTTGAAAAATAAATGATCGTCCAACTAACCTGACTTCTGCACAACACAACTGCTGGTCCCAACCCCATTGATAAAGCAAGAAATTCCACTAAATAACCCTGATAAGGTTTTCACTTCACAGGTGTGCCATTTCAGGTGACTACCTGTTGAAGCTCATCGAGAGAATGCCAAGAGTGTGCAAAGCAGTAATCAGAGCAAAGGGTGGCTATTTTGAAGAAACTAGAATATAAAACATGTTTTCAGTTATTTCACCTTTTTTTGTTAAGTACATAACTCCAAATGTGTTCATACATAGTTTTGATGCCTTCAGTCATGAAAATAAAGAAAACACATTGAATGAGGAGGTGTGTCCAAACTTTTGGCCTGTACTGTATGTTTATCTATTCACCCTCAAAATCTTTGTTTAATATTAATGACCTATAGTAACTTCACTATACAGTATACACAACATACTACTGTAGATCCCTAGTTCAATCTTAATGGTAATCTTTGAATTCTAGTCATGATAACTAAACCTAGCAATAACAAATCATTTGTTCCTCCAAAAGGTAGGTTTCTAGGTGTATTAATCATGTGTTTTTGCATCACTGATAACTAAAAGATGCATTTTCTTTTTATTCATACTGTAGGTTCTTAGAATGCTGGAACAGATTTCCTTCAGAATCAGTCTATAGACCTTTAGAAACCTTTCTTTTAGATCTTTTGCAAGCATCCCTAAGACATGAAGCTGCCACAATGAAATGTTGTGACAATTCAGTTAGCAAGTGGATCTGAGTGGTTTACAACATACCACATGAAAGTTTTTGTTAATTCCAGGAGAACCTCACCCAAAATTGGTAAACCCTGTCCCATAGGCCTGAAATTGGTGGTCGTCACCTGTTGGCTAAGTGCTTCACATACTATGAGAGGATCCAGCCTTAAAAAGGTATGTGGATCCACCATGTGGGCTTACTACCAGCAAAGGTGAAGAGTGTGGGTTGGGCAGGAATTAGCAAAATAAAAGTAAATACACAGTTTCCTTCATGACGTTTAGGACAAAGACACATTTTCCCTTGATTTACCCCTCTGCTCCACAGTTTAAAATTTAAAATAAAAAAATTCAGGGGATATTAAAGTGCACATTGGGGCATCATATAAAAACTTGGACATAGCAATGGTAGGCTTATTAAAGCAGTCATATTTACCGTAATACTTTGTTGCAAATCCCTTGCATGCAATGACTGCTTGAAGTCTGTGATTCATAGACATCAGCAGGTGCTCAAGATCATCTCTGGTGATGCACTGCCAAGCCTCTAATGCAGATATCTTCTGCTCCTGCTGGTTTCTGGGACTTGTCCCTTTTAAGCTTTCGCTTCATGCTCAAGGAAGGCATGCTCAATGAGATTTAAATCAGGTGACTGGCCATTGTTTAGCTTTGAAAAACTCTTGTGTTGCCTTAACAGTATGTTTGGGATTATTATCTTCTTGTAGAATGAAGTGCCATCCAGTGAGTTTGAAGACATTTACTGGAACCTGAGCAGATAAGATGCTTCTATACACCTTAGAATTCATTGTGCCACTGCTGTTAGCAGTTCTATTATCAATGAAGATAAGTGTGCCAGTACCTGTGGCAATCATACATGCCCAAGCTATAACACCCACACCGCCATTTTTAACAGATGAGGTGGTATGCTTTGGATATTGGGCAGTTCCTTTTCGTCTCCATACTTTGGTCTTGCCATCACTCAGATACAGGTTCATCTTTGTCTCATCTGCTCATGAGACCTTTTTCCAAAATTCTGCTGGCTCTTTAATGCACTTTTTTTCGCACACTGTAATCTGGCCATCCTGTTTTTGTGGCTAACTAATGGTTTGCATCTTGCAATGTTGCTTCTGTATTTCTGTTTATGAAGTCTTCTCTGGATAGTAGTCTCTGACACTAACACATCTACCTCCTGAAGACATTTCTGATCTGTTAGACATGTAACATGTGGATTATGCTAGTAACATGAGATTTATTTTTTTCTGTGGATGTTTTTCACATAGTTTTCCACTGCAGAGCATTGGTTGCCATTGGCTTGTACTATATTAGAATTTTTTTTATTTCCAAAAATTAAGAATTAATTTAAACTTTTCTTGAGGTCACTACAAACTACATGGGATAAGTAACATATAATTTTTGGGTGGAGTATTTTTTCAAAACCAGTTTTTGCACAAATGACGCTTAACAGCATTCGTGTCACATGTTGCCCAATGAATCTTGCAGTTTTTTAAAGTTTTACTGATCTGCACAAACCAAACCAACATCCTGTCGTGAGTTTCAACAGGTTACACTCCCTCTGCTTAAAGAAATCTCACTATTGAACGTTGTTCAGCAATGGTACAGTCCCGAAGCGGAGCGTCTGCTGTATGTTCAATTGATCTTGGCCTTAACTAGACTAATGGCAGAGCTTTATACGACTCAAAGCAATTTGTTTTCTTCTTGTTTCCCTGTTGTGTTTGGACACATAGAAGTGCTACTGCATTCCCCAGCACACTGTATATCAGATAGGAATACTGGATTTCATAAACCGAAGGTAAGATGATTGGTTTACTGTCACTTCATCTGACAATATTGACTATTCAGTTTAGGTCATTTCTTAAAAAATTATGAAATTTAATTAAATTGTGAAATGTTAAGGTATTTATGTTCTGTATAAATTATTATTTCTACTGCTAATACTTGTTTTCATTTAATTAAAATAAATGAGGTGCTAATTTATAAAAAACATATTTAAAAGTTACAAACAATATTACCTTTGAGTGTAAACCATGCAGAATCAGATATCCAATAGAATAAAAACAAAACACAATTTTAGCTTTAATAATAATAAATATTTTACTAGAAATATATAGGTCTTATTAAGTTAAACATACAGTAAGTAGAATGATTATTGACAAAATGTTACTAGTGCCTTAGAAAAGTATACGTTTTATTTATTAAATATTACAAGCATTTGCAATAAAACAGCACTGCTTACTTTAACAAAACAGAAATAATGGAAAATTTGCAAAGCATTATTAGTTAAATGAAGGAAGCCCAGAGGAGTAATTAATTTGTGCAAATAATAGCTTGTTTGTAAACCGCCAGTATCCAGAGACTTGTCTACACTAAATTACAATCTCCTCAGTACCTTTCATTTACCATGTTTAATGATTGTTTGCTTTTGAAATATGTACAGTACATTTAGTAGATAAGAAGCTTTATTTGGCCTTTTATTAATGATGGCCCATTAAAAATTAAGCTGAAAAATATTAATATCACTGGGCATAGTATATGAATATAAAAACAACAAAAGATGCTTGCTTGACCTGCCTCAATTAAAGTAATCCATAACCGTTAACAATACATTTTTAATTTACAAAATTAAGAAATGATAATTCAAATAAATATTGCATAAAAATACAAGCACCTGGTTCTAGCTATTAATGCTTAAAGCGGTTAATTCACTTTTTCTGATACAATAAAATGCACTTCTTCTAAATGTGTACATCTAAGAAATACTGTATTTTCATGTGTGCTCTCTGTTCTTGTTTTGTGTGGTCTGTTATGTTACTTCTCACAGAAAGCAAATTTGAGATTGTTTAAAATAAATTAAGAGCTTTATTTTAAAATGCATGTTTGGCAAAAAATAAAATAAAAAAATGACAAAGTTTGAACTGACTATTAGTTGAGTATAAATTTAAGTGCAACAAGAAAATTCTATCAAAAGCAATATTGATAAAATTCAGAATTCCAGAACCAAAGAAGCAAGAGCAGCAAATAAACATAGTAACCTTGTTCTGGAAATCTGACTAAGACATCAATACAACATGCATTATTAAAAATATTGTGATTTTAGGCATTATTATTATTGAGTCCCACCAAGATTAAGTTTATAAGCAGCCTGAAGATTCTGTTGCTGCGAAAAGAACTTCCATGATTTCATTTTTAAAAGTGCTAGAGCCATTAGTCAAAAATAAAAAATGAAAGTAGAAGCAGTGGTAATAGATTGTAATTGCGCATATAGATTATTTTACTTGTGTGTTTTTTTTAAGGAGTCAGCCACATTTCATTTTAATGAGCCATTTACTATTTAATAAAATGTTACTTTCTATGTGTGTCACCTTCAAGGACAGGAAGTATTCGCAAGAATAAGAATTATGTTTCCATAATGTGTAATGGGTGTCCACCTATCATTGCAGGTAGTCAAAAGATGGACAGGAGGCAAGCAAGGCACCTTAAAATGAGAGAGTCAGAGAGAATCAGGCATTACTGGAATGCGATCGAGAGAGGAAGCAGTGAGCGAGAGAGGCTGAGGCACATGAGGATACCGATGAAAGGTATAGGAAGAACATAGGCAAAAAATGTCAAATTTTTAAAAGGCATTCTTTTGTAATTTTAATATAAAGTAAAATGTTTATTTATTAAAGAAACTGATTTTAAACTGCCTGATGATCTGTTATTAAACTTTTTAATAATCTTAAGTGAAAATAAATGTGCAAAAATAGGATAAAAGCCTTAATGTGCCTTAAAAAGTATTACAGAACCTTGTGTCATAACACAAGTACATCATATTGAAATCACTTGGAAACTAGCTCAGTTTCTCAGTTTGACTCGCTTGTAGAAGGATAAATTCACTTGCAGCTTAAAATGAAAAACTGTATAGGTCCTACTGAGTGGGTTCACCACTCTCAAACAAAATGCTAGAGAACACGTGCAATTCCACCAGCTGGCAATAACAGATCTAGAAGGAATTCACTGGAATTCTTGAGAGGTGTCACATACTTCACTGGCTACATATAAGCTGGAGTTTGAGTGTGATGACAAGTTTCTCAGCAGCTGGGCTTTACTCTTCTTGAATCCCAAACATTGCTAGTCATTGAGTAGGGTCAATGAGGACACTAAACAAGTGACAATGGTGGTGCTTTTATTCCATGATTCAAAGTGCAAACAGTAGAGAGCAGTCTGCAATTAATAAATAAAGCCAATAATTAATCCTGGATAAAATCCATGACTTTCCAGAGATAAAAACCAACAATAAGTAAATTCATTGAATACATTAAAATTTAAAATAAAACTATTTGGACATTTGGTTTCTTTTCCTTGATCTCCTTCCAGCCTATCATGTCTTTCTCCCTTCACCTCCCCAGCTCACTCTTCGGGTCTTGCAGCTAAGGCTGTGATGCCAACAGCTGCAGTTACTCTTCTAGGCAGGCTCTGGTCCCAACCATCATCCTTCAGTGTTGTCGGGACACATGGAGCTTAATCTCCATCACCTGCCACCTGTCCATGGTCCAGCAGGATACCTGGAGTACTGGATTACTCCCCTTTCCTCCATGGTGCTTAGGGCTTATTGCTTAGCGCTTACTAATTACTTAGAAGACCTGAGTAAGTATGGGGATTTTAATGGCTAGATGACATATCTTCAGAGTTCGAGATTAAAGTTGAGAAAGCTGTTTCTGCTCCCAAATAGTTTTCTTCAAAGTACTGTAAGTGTGGTACTCCAAAATTTGCTACTTACACAATTATATATATATGTATATATTGCATTTTTTTGTGGTATTCTTTTTTACGTTTATAATTTTATTTGCAAATGATTTCAGCATTCTGGGTTGTACATCGATGTGCATTGCATAAAAATCAGTTGAACTGAATTGGTGCATTGAATTTAGCCTTTATTCTTCTTCATAGTCCCTGTAGTTTGAATTCAGTAGGAATGAATCAACATTGAGTCTAGAGACATTCTTATGAAAGAAAAGTGAGAAATCTGTATACTGAAAGAGAACATGTCTATTACAACTATAACACAGACACTGGGCTTAACAATTTGAGCAATCTGAAACATTTTTGAAAAGAAAACACTTGTACTTAGTAACCAACAACAACCGGGCAAATATTTATTCAATATCCATCCATCCATTTTCCAACCCGATGAATTCAAACACAGGGTCACGGGGGTCTGCTGGAGCCAATCCCAGCCAACACAGGGCGCAAGGCAGGAACCAATCCTGGGCTGGGCGCCAACCCACCGCAGGACACACACACGCTAGGGACAATTTAGAATTGCCAATCCACCTAACCTGCATGTCTTTGGACTGTGAGAGGAAACCAGAGTACCCCTATGCAGACACGGGGAGAACGTGCAAACTCCACGCAGGGAGGACCCAGGAAGCGAACCCACGTCTCCTAACTGTGAGGCAGCAGCGCTACCACTGTGCCACCGATTTATTCACTATATTATGCTAATTTTGGTTTGAAGACAATAAACCTGCATGGAATAATTTATTATACTTGAGAACATTAGCTGCAGTTTACATAAAAACAAATTCTGATTACATTGTAGAATGCAGAAACAGAGAGAAATTACTGATCCAATTTTACCCAGTTTTACGTTCATGAGTAATTTGAATATGAACATATTGTTTCATGCAAATAACTTTTCAAGACAGCTGAAATGTAATCATTTGTTTGTAGCTGTCTCACCTCAGTTAAAATTCATAGAAATAACAATTCAAAAATAATTTAAACACCTATTCATATTTAACTTTAGAAATCTGATGAAATGTGTTAAATAAAACATTATTAACTGATCATGTCTTCATCTCACATTAGCTCTGAGAAATATTAGTAAAACGAAATATCCTCCCAATATTGTTTTAAATGCATTCTTGCATTCTTTTATATATATATATATATATATATATATATATATATATAGGTATATATATATATACTAGCAAAATACCTGCGCTTCGCAGCGGCGAAGTACTGCCTTAAAATTTTTATTAAGAAGAAAATTAAACCTTTTTAAACTGAGGGAAAATATACCAATAATTATTTGTTAAGGATCTCTTTGTATACCACATTGTCATTTCGGCCCTCCGGTTGTAATATGACCAAGCTGTGCGCTAAGCTTACTCTTGAGCATGCAGCGTACAGTTGGCCATGTGAAAAGTAATCTTGTTTCAAATCTCACAGCTTGGATTGCTGCTGTCACAATCGGTTTGAGTTTCATGTTTTGTAATTACGACAGTATTTGCAGGACTTGTGTTGAAGTGACATTCGGCATCTGTCAAGCGTTGTAAGCATACAACCGGTTTTATCGCTAACTTCACATCCAGCTTTTGAGAGTTTAAACATTCATAAACATCAAAGTGTCCACTACTGAAATCGCACCTGTGAATCTAAGATGTTTAAGAGGCATTGGCGGTTGTCCAAAGGTGTAAAATATTTGGCCATTTCGGTACACTTGAAAGCAACAACCAAACAATTCAGTGGCAGCCATCAACTCACATGCAGATGCATAGGTGAAGGGCTTAAGCAATTCACTCTTATAGTGCTCCTGTGTACTATAATTATCTCCTGTACCATCATCAGTCCACACCTTGAACCTGTCCCAGTCATTCAATACATAAGACACAATGTTCCTCCAGATATCAAGAGTGAGCCTGATATGGCCGTGCAATATGTAACAAATAGAATGGAAAAGGTAGGTGCCATCTCCAGGCCTGGAAACCACTCGGTAAGTGACAGTTCTTTCATCGATGGTGATCACCTCGATAGACATGTTAATAGGGGTACGGTTGGAACGATAAAGGAAATGGGTACCTGAACAATGTAAAGTAAGTCTAAAATACCTACACAATAACTATAATCGTAATAAATGAACAATAAAACAGCGGAGAAGCCATGGATTAAATAAAAAGGCTGTAGTTAACAGCAGGGAGATGTGAATCCCGTGGTAAAGCAAGGAAGGGAATGTAGAGACCGGAGTGACGGACGGCCCTATATAGGCAGGCAGCCAACAACGTGGTAAGCGATGGGATGGGGGACCCAACGCCGCCTCACACGGTGACCGAGCTGCAGGCTATGGACGTATATATGTACATAAGTAGGATTCAGTTAGTGTTGGGATCCCGCGTACCGAATTTCTTGAAGATGAGCCCATAAGTAACAAAGACCGATGGAAAGTTCAATATGGCGGCCAATAGTGGCGTCATACCACCGAAATAAGTACGTACATTGGTTTCGGTTAGCGCAGGGAAGCCGCCTACCAAATTTCGTAAAAGATGGGGCCATAAAGAAGAAAATTCAACATGGCGGACGTTGTCGACCGTTATGACCGTTACGCGTAGAGTTTCAAAATGAAACCTCCTTAACTTTTGTAAGGAAGCTGTAAGGAATGAGCCCGCCAAATTTCAGCCTTCTACCTACACGGGAAGTTGGAGAATTAGTGATGAGTGAGTGAGTGAGTGAGGGCTTTGCCTTTAATTAGTATAGATATATATAAAATGAACACATCAATTTCAGTTAATTTCAAAATAATCCGTTCTTACATAGGACTGTTTCACTTATGAGGCTTCCTTTACAATAATTACAAATATGTGAAAAAAGAAATACATTTTAAACATGAAAAATAATGCTTTAACATACAGAGAAAAATCATGCACTACATGCGGAAGCATAAATTTATATTCATTGTAGACTGTAGGGGGTGCTCCATCTCCACCAAACCTGACACAAAAGGCTAGGATACAAGTATTAAATGAACAAGAGTTTTTATGGTGGGAAACTCTTCTCAGGCAAATGTTTCTCATGCCACAGCCACAAGTACAAGCACAGCACAATTGCAATATGTAGCACTCTGTGATTCTCTGTCTTCTCTCTCTCTCTCTCTTTGTTATTGCCTCCTCTGCTCCTCACAGTAACCTTTTTTCTCCTTCCCCCCATCTCTGGCTTTTGGAGCAGTGGCAGGTAGCTCCTTTTATATTATGCCTGGAAGTACTTCTGGTTTTCCCAAGACTTGGCCCAGGATCACTTCCGGATAAGGCTGGAACCCCACATATTAGGGCTTCCCAGCCCCTCACAAACCCTGGCAGCACCCATGGCCACTCAACAGGGTTGAAAAGTAAAAAAAAACTCTAGTTCTCATGGCTGTCTGTGGGAATCCATGGTGCTGCTACAACCCTTGCTGCCATCTGATGGTCCAGGGGAGATACTGTCCTGTGTAAGCCATCTTCTCCGGTTCTTCCCGGTTGTCACAATATATACAAACGTGTGTTGCCTGACTTCGCCCAGGATATTTTGTAAGTTAAAGGGCCTCAGTTTCAGTCTGGCAGGTGAACTGAATATACTGTATCAGAAGTACTATGTAACTAACTATGTAAGTACTTTTCTGTATACAATGTTTGCATTCTGTTTTGTTTTTTTTTACCAAAGGCTAATATTATTAGCTCATTTGAGCTGCTTACTGTTGAACATGCTACATTACAGTCCTTGTTGGTGTTGCTGTCAAAGAGATAGCAGCAGAACTCCATATCAAAGCAGTATTTGGTAACATAATAAAGGTGATTTAAAGGATTCATTCAAAGCTAAAAACTGCTAAAACTCTCAACTCTGCATTTGCATCTAAGTTTTAAATTAGTACTGCCTCGTTCTACAGTGGGTTTGAATAAACGTCTACCAACAAACAAAGTAAAAATTACTAATTACATTTTCTCACTCAAAAGCAACACTCTGTTCTGTTCTCATCACATTCTGAAAAACAGCAACTCCATCATCGTGGTTTGGCTCCATTGGTTATCTTGCTTTTTTTAATTTCCTAATTTCTTTTTTTTCTGCAAAAAGCACTTAACACTGACTGTTGATTAATATTACGAACTTAATGATGATATGCAGGTGGACAACCTGGCGACTTTGACAACTATTTCCAGCAGGGGGCGCACACTACCTGGGAAGAGCTGATTAACTGATTAAAAAATGTAGTGTAATCAGTTCATCTCAGATTTATTGTCACTCAACATGAAAAATTAAGTGTACGCTTGGCCAAGTGCATCACGCTGCCGCTGTCTGGCTGCCCTTTATACAAACTAGATTATGTGAAATATAACATCACAATAGGTAATGATTAGCAAAATATGTTAGGTTTCACATGTGAGTCTGCAATGGTGAAATTTACTAAAAACAGGTATTTGGGTTTGTACAAAAAACAAAGAAAGATTGCTCCTTAAGGGTTTGGCAACACTATATACGCCGTTTTTGGCAACTTATTTCTCAGAAAATGGTCCAGATTAAATTAAACTGGGGAAAGGTATCTCTTGAAGGTACAACATGTCTAAATGGAATCCAAGATGAGACAAAAGATATACTTCAAGATAAAAGCTGTAATCCAGCGAGACAATTAAATCTGAAAGTGGTTGAGGAAAAAAAAAAGAGCAGCAGGTGCTACCTTTGATGTCAGGGGGGACTGAAGATATCAGCCATGAGCACTACATACCATGTCATGTGTTACTCATATCCGCTCATCGGTAAAAAAAATTACAATGATCATTAATCAGAGCCCCACATGGGCAAGTGAAGTCAGGTGTGGAATTTGTTGGCTCTCAAAAATTTTTGGATTTTGAGATAAGGATACTCAGCCTTCACTAAGAAGGCTGAGAAGGTAATGCATGTTCTATATAATGCAGGCCCTTATATAGGCTGCATTAATATTGGAGGTGAGTTACAGGAAGATGGTAGAGGTCTCTGTCTTGTTGTGCAGGGACAACAACCTGCAACTGAACATCAGCAAGATAAAAGAGTTGGTTGAGCTGTAGACTTTCGGTATGCCAAGAAGCCTCTGAGACTAGTCACCATCCAGGGTGAGAACGTGGAAGTGGTGCAGAGCTATAAGTACCTGGGAGTTCACATGAACAACAAACTGGACTGGTCTGACAACACAGTGGCGCTGTACAAAAAGGGCCAAAGAGGACTGTACTTACTAAGGATGAATCTTTTGATGTGAGAAGCAAGCAGCTGAAAATGTTCTTCCAGTCCATAGTGGCCAGTTAGGTGTTCTATGCTGCAGTCTCCTGGGGAAGCAACCTGAACTCCAAAGATGCACAATGCCTGATCAAACAAATGCCTGATTATTGTGGAAAAGAGGGCAATGTCAAAATTTAATGCCATTATGAAAAATCCCCTCCAATCCCTTCAGGAGGTGCTCTCTTAGAGCACTTTTAGCTACAGGCTCATTCCACAACGGTGTACTAAGAAGTGTCTTTTTTGCCCACTGCTATCAGGCAATTCACTACTTCTACCTATTGTACTCATTAAGCTTATTTATCTATTTATTGATTGATTAATTGATGTATTATCTGCCCTGTGAGTCTATATCTTTGTGTTTATGTTTCTGCTGATGTATGCCTCTGAATTTCCACATGTGATTAATACAATTTATCCAAACTAATCTTATAGGCCCTGTGAAGTAGCAATATTAGTACTAGTACTGTGTTTTTACTTATACAGAGTCCTGTGAAATTCTTGCTTGTGTGTCCAACTAACATACAGTACATCATGTCTTTCTCCGGCACCATGTAAAGATAGAGCCATGAATAACTTTGTTTTGAGAGGAGCTGCATTATCTAAGGTCTCTTTTATAAAAAAGTAGTAAATTATTTGACAGCACATTTATATTATAAGTTTCCAGGCTCAGGTCTGAAGTTTTTATAATGTCAGAAAATTTTACCATACAATTTTTATTTAAATGTATTATAGCTGTTGTTCCAGTTTGGACAATTCTTGGCAGAAAAATCAATGCGATTAAATATGAACTGAAATGGTTTCCTTAACAGAAAAGATAATTAAATTCTGAATATAAATGGCATGGTGATTAAATCTAGTATTGCTTGTATAAGAGTGTGTGGGAGCTTTCACAGTTTGGAGAAACCCCATAGAATCAAATGAGTATAGGAAGCTTACAATCAAGGTGTCAGTGCATGTACGTGTACAAAGGTAGGTTTACTTAAGAGATAAACCATTAGTTTAAATAATCTCTGCAGCTGTTAAACACAAACACAAATGTTCAACAATATTTCTGTTTTTGAAAGTTGTGAATAAGCTGTGCAGATAGATTTACCTGAACAGGGGTGTAACCAATGGTTTGAAGTATGCCACTGTGACCTGTCAGGTTTATTCCATCCTAATTATTGCCTTAAAAAGGGATAATTAATAAAATTAATAAATACAGCTGAATTCATCCAAACCAGCTGACAGGGAGAAACTGGTTGGGAGATGGGAAGAAACAAGTGGAAGACAACTCAGGCAGGCTTTTTAAAACTGCTGATTTGTTCCCTGTTTGGTGATAATTGATATATGGCTAGTGGCCACTCTCTGCTATTTAGAGTTTCTCTGTGAATGTGTCCATTTTTGGTAAATGACTGTTCTTATTTTGAAACCTGAAAAAGAACAGAGAGAGCTATGACAACAGCACTGGACATTAGAGCTCACCTACGGACAGATGGAAGAAATTGCACCTGTCCCTACCTAGGAAACATGGATTCTCATGCTCTCTCAAAGCAGACCAGACCCAAATGCAAGAACCCCTGACTGCATCACGATATATATAGATTTTGGTTTAGAAATGGCTGAAATCTCTAGCAAAGCTATTCTCAGGGAATACTGTATGTGCCCCCCACTGGAAACAGTTGTCATAGTCGGCAGGATTGTCGCTAAATTACTATTCATAATTAGGTGCTTCAGATAATATTCGAATGAAAGGGAACTAGCTTCATGTGGGTGGTTGTCCATGGGCACCCGTGGCTGAGTGAATTTTAAATCAACATCCTGGCTACATCTAGAAAGGGAGCTGGGTTCTTTGAAGTTGTTAGTTGGTGAGCTTAAAGGTAGATTTAAAATGTCAAGAAAAAGGTGTAGCAAGCAGTAGGAGAAATACTCCTTGTGATCACATTTTATACAAAGTTTTATACAGTTAAAATGAAATTCTTGTCTGGCATGTGACATCCATGATAACACAGACCTGAGTTCATCAAACTCTGCAGCAACTGTTGAACTGAGATCTCCACAATGGCGAGGTTTGGTTTGGGGCTGGTAGCTAAGGAAGACCTTTTGAGAAAGAATTGGCTGCGCTTATCCAAAATACAGATGTTAAAAAGTTTGCTAGAAGTAAGAATATTAAATGAAAACAATATGGGGCATGGGAGAGATTTAGGGGAAGAACTGGCAGTGAAAGGCTGGCACTGTTGCAACTTGAACAGTATATTTTGGATAATAAACTGCTGAAAAGAATATCCACTAGATTCTGTGTCTGCGTCTCCAAGCACTACTACACAAGCATAGCATAGACAACATAAAAGAAGCTCAATTTGATTACTTTACCAAAATCAATAGCTAATTCAGATAAGAGTAGACTCACACCTGGTGGCATGGATCGTGGACTATCTTACAGACAGACCTCAGTATGTGCGTCTTGGGAACTGCAGGTCTGACATTGTGGTCAGCAACACAGGAGCGCCGCAGGGGACTGTACTTTCTCTGGTCCTGTTCAGCCTATATAAATCAGACTTCCAATACAACTCAGAGTCCTGCCACGTGCAAAAGTTCGCTGATGACACTGCTATTGTGGGCTGCATCAGGAGTGGGCAGGAGGAGGAGTACAGGAAGCTAATCAAAGACTTTGTTAAATGATGCGACTCAAACCACTTACACCTGAACAATAGCAAGACCAAGGAACTGGTGGTGGATTTTAGGAGGCCCAGGCCCCTCATGGATCCTGTGATCATCAGAGGAGACTGTGTGCAGAGGGTACAGACCTATAAATATCTATCCCAATACCTGGGAGTGCAGATGGATGACAAATTGGACTGGACTGCCAATACTGATGCTCTGTGTAAGAAAGGTCAGAGCTGACTATACTTTCTTAGAAGGTTGGCGTCCTTCAACATCTGCAATAAGATGCTGCAGATGTTCTACCAGACGGTTGTGGCGAGTGCCCTCTTCTACGCGGTGGTGTGCTGGGGAGGCAGCATAAAGATGAAGGACGCCTCATGCCTGGACAAACTTGTAAAGAAGGCAGGCTCTATTGTAGGAGTAAAGTTGGACAGTTTAACATCTGTAGCAGAGCGACGGGCACTAAGCAAACTCCTGTCAATCATGGAGAATTCACTGCATCCACTGAACAGTGTCATCTCCAGGTAGAGGAGTAGCTTCAGTGACAGGCTTTTGTCACTGTCTTGCTCCACTGACAGACTGAGGAGATCGTTCATCCCCCACACTATGCGACTCTGCAATTCCACACGGGGGAGTAAATGCTAACATTATTAGCGGGATTATTATTATTATTATTAGTCTGTTTTTACATGCATTTTTATTACTCTTTAATTTAATATTGTTTTTTGTATCAGTATACTGCTGCTGGATTATGTGAATTTCCCCTTGGGATTAATAAAGTATCTATCTATCTATCTATCTATCTATCTATCTATCTATCTATCTAT
>JANRMT010062807.1:66001354-66044133 GCA_026402145.1 Polypterus bichir lapradei
CTATCTATCTATCTATCTATCTATCTATCTATCTATCTATCTATCTAAGGTATTGCTAAACCCAATCAAGAGGGTGGAATCAGGGCAAGGAAGTATGTAAATTAGCAAACCTTTAAAATGACGCGAATAATTTAATATTATCCTTCCATCTATTATCCAACCCGCTATATCCCAAGTACAGGGTCACAGGGGTCTGCTGGAGCCAATCCCAGCCAACACAGGGTGCAAGGCAGGAAACAAACCCCTGGCAGGGTGCCAGCCCATTGCAGGATTTAATATTATCTAAACTCTTATAAGATATTCAAAATATATCATTAAAAATCACTGTAAAGGATGTTATAAAATTAGATTGAGAAAAAAGAAAACCCTTTACAAGGAACAGTTAGAATGATTTTTAGAAAATGGTAGACATTTATCAATAGTTTCCTCAATTGAATAAGCATATTAAGCCATTGAAATGGCTTAGTTGAACTAAATTGAATATTGGATATTTCAACTTCTATGAGTGATGATTTCAAACTAAATTTCTTTTTTACTCTGCTCTGTAGATGGATTGAACTGGATAGGGAACAGAACCTAAGGAGCAATAGTGAAGTTTTGTAATCTACTGTTTGCAGGAGACTTCAACAGTAGAATTACGAGGGTCACATCACAGTAATCTTCTCAGCAATTTAACAAGGCAAGATCAGCATTTACAAAAAATACTGTGATTAAATCATTGATAAAGCGATATGGACAATTAAAGTGTTAAAGAAAATTCAAAACATACAATTTAAGATGTGATGGAGGAAGTATCACAGCCTGGACATGCATTTTCCTTCTAGAACTGGCTCAGTCATTTTTATTGGTTACTAATAATTTTGCTCCAAAACTGCATTTTTTTAATGTAAGACAACTTTAAAACTATCACTTATTTATTATTTGCAATCCATCGATTTCAGGCTATGATAAAGAAAGAGACAGCCAAAATATCTGTATACAGTACTTAAGATCCAATTAGCAAACTATGGACTATATAAACACCTCTTAACTTGCCTAAAACAAGCAAATATATTTTATGACAAACTCCTCCACATTCATCTGTATCCTGTTTCTTTTATTACTAGCCTGTTTTAACTACTTAGTCAATCAATTAATGAATCAATTAATACTCAATAAAATACTCAATCCATATTTTTAGCAACGAAGAAGCATCTTTGCTGTATAGAAAAATATGCTGTGACGAAAACATCTTGCACGAACATACAATGAGGAGCAATTAATATGACCTGAAGTCCATGCAGGTCAAGGCCTCATCTATCATTTTAGGCACATTTGAGGTTATGAGTATGCTTGTTTTATTAGCATAAGAAATATTAGAACCATTTACAATACAACTTATACTAACCACAAAATCAAGCAAATGTCAGAGGCAAAGAAATAATAAAGAGACTTATATCACCACTTAGTATCTTTGTTCTATGATACATGATCCCTATATGACTATATCAATAAACTATGGAAATCTAAATAACCATATCAATAAAAAAACTATCTTTCATCACTGTTAAATTTTACAGTTACTTATTTTTGTATTTTCAGTTGTACATTTGTAAATTATAATAATCTTTAGGTGTAACATTTCATATGGAATATTACTTTGAGACTGCAAAGTTGCAATCATTTATTTTCTTTTTTACAACACAGAAGTGCATTTAATGCACTTATGAGTCCAAATAGTTAAATAAATTCCTTGAAAAGTTAAACATAATAAACAAATATCCAGTGTATAATTTGCATGCTTTGCATCATAGAGGAATACAGTAGTAGTCACCAGACAGATTCTCCCAGTGTTGTATCCTTTCTAAGAATATATAAAAATATCAGTTTTTCTAAAAAACATTTCAGAACATTTTCTTAAGTCTTAAATATCAGGTATGCTGCAGAAACATCTTTAATGGCAATTTTCTTCATGACATTCTTCTAAAAGCCAATATGTTGTTAAAACTCCTTTCCCCTAAAAAAGATATATGAAGAGATGTTAACCTACCTAAATTAAACAGAAGGCACAACATTTATATTATTAAAAAGACAAGACATTTAAAACATTTTTTCATTTCCATAAAGAATGAAATAATACCATTAAAAAAACATTTAAGTAATAAGAAAAAGTAAACTTGTAAAAATAATTTTAAAGATCTGGTATAAATTGGGAAAAAAAAACAATCATGGAAAAGACATTGATCTAAATAAAAACTTAAATGCAATTTAAACTAACATCAGCTTCAGCAGGTACAATATAAAATATATATAAAATTTTGACTCCTTTTGTTTTTAAAACTAATACCTCAAAATCGGAATAATTTAATCATATGAGGAAAAATGTGGTACCTTTATCTCAATGTCACCTCGCAGCTCATACTTGAAGTTCTTAAATTTGTCAAGGAGTTCCTTTGTGGAAGTGCTAATATGAATTTTCAAAGCTGAAAAAACACAGTATTAGACAAATAATATTATTCTGAAGGGTTATTTAAGGATAGGATTTAATTGCAGTTCAGCTTTTGTAGACTTTAGTACACAGTTGTCAAAAATAATTGTCCTTACATTTTAAATTAAGATCTTAATTTAGATATCAATATTCATGTTAACTTCTGGGAATATGATAATATTTTTCAAGTGTCTGTCTGATTTCTCATACTCATCTGAGCAATTTAAGCATTGTCACCAGATACCTTGAAATAAGAGTCTGGAGACAAGCCAAGGACGAGAAGGCCATATAGAGTGCATACAGTATAGCATTTGTGAAGTGATAGATTTTACTTAGCTGGTGTTAAGTACAGATGGAATAAATGTTCAAGGGATAGAGGAAATAACATCTCCCACAATAAAAATACTTTATAGACAGTTTTGTAGATGCAAGTGGGTTGTCAGGACACATACTCGGTTACTCGCAATGATTTCAATGTTACATTTGACTGTAGAGTAAATGAAGCATTACAGATTAAGCAGTTGTACATTAATTAAGCTACAGTAATACATTTACATTAATATTTTTTCTGTTTAATGTTTGCATAAATAATGATTTATTATATGTAAGTCTGAAGTATATTAGTACATGATTAACTACTTACTGCCTACAATAAGCAAATGTGATATTAAACTAATACATTTCAAAACCAACACTGAAAACTAACATTAAAGAGAAATCCAGACCACTTTCCACCTAGTCCTAGTCCTTATCTAATCCTCAATCATTTTACTTTAATTAGAGGGTTCCAGTTGATTTAGTAATTGAAGAATGCCATTTTATACTGCTCCAAGGTCTTTCAATTCTAGCTCTGCCAAAACACAAGATCTGAAATTCTTGCATTTATTATATTTAATTTTAATAGAATAGGCACATACAACCAGTTTTTAAAATTGAGGTTGCAAGGTTTCTGCAAATGTTTATATTTGAGGATTAAGCAAGAGCAATGTCTTAGTCACTGATCTTGAACCAATAGATCTTTCGTATTATCTACCAAAAACAAAACATGAAACCAGAATCTCAGTCAAAAAACCAAAACAAAAATCTAGCCCTAAATAAATCTTTCTGACTGTTTGACCACTAGTCTATTGTTGGGTCTATTCATTCAAGATTTCTTAAAGTTCAGATACTTGCTTAATTTGAACAGCCATATTACATATCCTGATGTCAGGGTCACATGCCATGTGCATCGCATGCAGCATCATGGGATTAGACACACATGAAAAAGAAATAAAATGGTGATGATAAAAACTATAAACAAATGAAAATACAATGTTAACAAAACATTAACCAAAAGCAAATGTAATAATCAAATTATTTATGCATTCTAAATAGTATTAGGCTATGAATTGGCTATAAATTATGATCACGTAGTGTTGATGGGGGATTTTATTGTACACATTGATGTAGAAACTGACACTTGAAGCAAATATTTTACATATTTGTTAAATACAATAGGATTTTGACAGATTGTCAAAAGTCCAATTCATAATCATAATCACACATTAGATTTAATTATAACTTACAGAGTTGAAATTCAAAATTTAAATATTATATGAAGTTATTTCTGATCACTACTTCATTATGTTTGATTTGGTTCTGCCCTTACCAATACACTCACAGTTTAAAACAAAGACAGTGTAAAAGATGTAACAAGAGACAGCAAAAAGGTTTGGGGTTTTCCGGCCCCGTATATTGTAGACGCTCCACAATAGAAAAAGAAAAAACTGGTCATAAACATAAACCATAACAGTTCATATGCGCGACCCCAAACATGGCATCAGCGGCCATTTTATGAGGGAGGAGCCGGAAATGGAGGAATGCTGGGAAGGAGCCGTGAGGGAGGATGGGATTGATGACGTCAGGACAAGATGGCGGAGGAAGGGCGGAAGTAACGCAGTGAGGGCAAAACCCGGCTTATGGTGGCGGAGCGTCTCTTTTCCTGCAAGAAAGCAAAGGGAGAAAGTTAGTACCCCGCCATTCCCTGCCAGCGAATGTCTTTCCAGGTGTGTTTGGATCCGTCCATGGTCTCCTACTCGCGCGTGCGTGACAATACCCACCCCTTAGCCCAAGACCGTCAGGTCGGGCGGACCTAACCGAGAGGTCGTGGATACGAGAGAGGGCATCGGCATAAGCCTGAAGGGTGCCCCGGCGATAAGTGATGGTGAACTTATAAGGTTGCAAATCCAGAAACCACCTGGTGACTCGCGGATTCGACTCTTTATGTAGGGACATCCACTGAAGTGCAGCGTGATCAGTCACCAGAGTGAATTCGCGACCCAACAGGTAGTAACGTAGGTGGGTCACCGCCCACTTAATGGCCAAAGCCTCCCTCTCCACTGCCGCGTACCGGGTCTCCCGGTCCATCAGTTTCCGGCTTAGGTACATCACGGGGTGTTCGGCACCATCGACACTTTGGCTCAACACGGCTCCCAGGCCTGTGTCCGAAGCGTCGGTCTGCAGAATAAACGGGAGCCAAAAATCGGGCGTCCTCAATATAGGTGTCGTTGTAAGGGCCTTCTTTAGGTCACTGAATGCGTGCTCCGCCTTGTCATTCCACACCACGTACAAGGGAGCACCCTTCTTTGTTAGATTAGTCAAGGATGCGGCCCTTTCAGAGAACCCCAAGAAAGCTTGCACCTGCCTCTTGGTATTCGGACGGGGCCATTCCAAGATGTCTTTTATTTATGAACACTGTGGTCTCACCTGTCCCCGTCCCACAAGGTAGCCTAAATACTTGGCGTCCTTTAAGCCAAAAAAACACTTTCGAGGGTTTATGCGGAGGCCGGCTTTAGCTAGTGTCGTGAGGACAGCAGAGACCTGCAATAGATATTCCTCCCAGGTGCCGGAATAGATGACAACGTCATCCAGGTAGGCGGCACTATAGGACTGGTGGGGTTTCAGCACTCTATCCACCAGACGTTGAAAGGTTGCGGGTGCCCCGTGCAGCCCGAATGGAAGGACCTTATATTGCCAGTGTCCACTAGGGGTGCTAAAGGCGGTTTTCTCTTTTGCGGATTCCGTTAAGGGAATTTGCCAATACCCTTTTGTCATATCCAGAGTAGTCAAGTATTGGGCCGTACCCAGCCGCTCAAGGAAGTCATCAATGCGAGGCATCGGGTAGGCATCGAACTTAGACACCTGGTTCAGACGTCTGAAATCGTTACAAAACCTCCAGGAGCCGTCTGGCTTGGAAACGAGGACGATAGGGCTGGACCAGGGGCTATGGCTTTCCTCAATAATGCCCATATCCAACATTCGTTGCACCTCTAATTCCACTTCGGCGCGTTTTGCCTCCGGGAGTCTATAGGGTCTCTCCCGGACGATTACTCCGGGGTTTGTGACTATATCATGGGCAATCAGCGAGGTCCGGCCGGGTGACTCGCTCACTACTTTGGGGATGGCTCGGATCACATGCGTTAACTCTTGCCGCTGTTTGGGGTTTAGCTCATTACCGAGGTTAAGGGCAGTCGTGCATGAAAAGAGGGAGAGGGACCTGTGGGAGTCAGGAAGCTCCTCCCGGTCTTTCCAAGGTTTCAATAGGTTTACGTGGTAGATCCTCTCAGTTGGTCGACGATTGGGCTGTTTCGCCAAATAGTCCACCAGTCCCTTTCTCTCCTTAACCTCGTATGGCCCTTGCCAGTGAGCGAGCAACTTAGAGTGGGAGGTAGGAACAAGTACCATAACTCGGTCCCCCAGGCGGAACTCCCGAAGGACAGAGTTGCGGTTGTAGCACCGGGCCTGCGCTGCCTGCGCACGAGTCACGTGGTCTTTTAGGAGGGGCCTGATCTTTGTGAGTCGGTCACGCATTTGCGCGACATACTCCAATACGTTAGAGGAGGGAAGGGCCTCAGCCTCCCAGCCCTCTTTTAATATATCCAAAATGCCTCGGGGTTGTCGTCCATACAACAATTCGAAAGGGGAGAAGCCCGTAGAGGCCTGAGGTACCTCCCGGTAGGCAAAAAGCACGAGCGGAAGGAGCTGATCCCAATCCCTATCGTCCGCGCTGACTACTTTGCGGAGCATCTGTTTGAGCGTCTGGTTAAACCTTTCTACCAACCTGTCTGTCTGAGGGTGATAGACCGACGCTTTCAGGTGCTTTATTTGGAGTAATTTGGCTACCTCCCTGAACGTATCCGAGGTAAAGGGCGTTCCCTGGTCCGTGAGGACTTCTTTGGGTATACCCACTCTGGAAAATAAATTTACTAGTTCCCGTGCGATGTTTTTCGTATTAGCGGAGCGCAGGGGAACCGCCTCTGGGTATCGGGTGGCGTAATCCACCATAACCAATATGTATTTATAGCCACGGTTTGAGGGCTCCAAGGGTCCTACTAAGTCGACCCCTATACGGTCGAAGGGAACGTCGATCAGGGGTATAGGGACAAGAGGAGCACGGTCCCTTCTGGGAATCTGGCGAGTCTGACACTCCGGGCAGGACTGACAGAAGCGCTGGACCTCCTTGTTAATCCCAGGCCAGTAAAAACGGAGCTTGATCCTCTCCAAGGTCTTTTCGGCCCCGAGATGGGCACCAAGGAGGTGAGCGTGAGCCAATTCGCATACCTCCCGCCGGAAGGTACGCGGAACTAGCAGCAACTTCCGCACCTCGCCCTCATGGGTCGCCACCCGATACAACAGATCATTTTCCAAAACAAAGAAGGGCTCGCGTGGTGTGGAACTGTCGGCTTGTGAGCTGTTAGGCCAAACCACTGCATTCTGGGCAAACCGCAGGGAATCATCGTTCCACTGCTCCCTTTTAAAGGAGGCTGGCGTGGATCTAAATTGGTGATCCAGGCTATCGAGAGGGTCTTGTGGCCTGGATCCCAGGATAGTTCCCTGGCTTGTTCCTTCCCCGGCAGATTCTTCCGGGTCAGGGTCTGTCGCCGAGGAAATATTTCCCGAGGAGCCAGCGCCAGACCGGTCTGCCCTAGTGCACGGCGTGGAGACCATGGGAGGGGCGCCTTGCCCCCTCATAACCAGATCCAACGAGGCCCCGGGAGCGGTGTGTGTCTTACCGCAATTTGTTTTCGACCAGTCCTGTCCCAAAATTACCGGATAGGGGGGTTCGGGCAACACAGCGACCATCAATTTAGTTAGGTCCCCCTTCCAGGTAATATAACATTGTGCGGAACGATACGACTTGGTCCCCCCATGCACACAAGTGACTTGTAAGTGTCGCTTCAGCCATTGTTGCGGTAACACATAACAGCGAGCTACAATGGTTATGTTGCTGCCAGAATCAAACAAAGCCACCACTCCCGTGTTTGGACTCGCCAAGGGATGCGACGGGGTACAGTACCTCTCCGTAGTCGCCCAGGTGCAATCCATTGGCTCGGCAGCCACGTTTAGGGGACAAGTTGGCAGCAGATGACCGACCTCGCCGCACTTGTAACAGCGCGGCGAGAGCGGCTTTTCTTTAGGCCTAGACGGCGCTTCCGCAGCGCGTCGAGGGGGCTCGGGGGTGGCCGCCCGTCCCTGTCGGTTTCCACGGGCAGACTTTTCTGATCCCCCGACTCAGAGGACCGCGAGCTGACGCTCGAGGACTTCGAGGAGACCTGGCATGTCCTTATAGGGGTGCTGCCAGACCTGCTGGGCGAGGGAACTAGGCATGGCGTTCACCAGACCTTCACAGGCCACCTGCTCGACTACTTTCCTGGCCTGGGGTCCTTCTGGCCGCAGCCAGCGCCCCATCTTGCCCCAGAAGTCAAAGGCCTGTGCACGAGCAGGCTTTTCCGGATCGAACTGCCAACTCTGCCATTCTGTTGCCTGCTGGCTCGGCGTAATGCCGTAGCGGGCCAGGATCTCTGCCTTGAGGAGGTCGTAGTCCGCGGCCTCTTCCTCGGGGAGGTCATAATAAGCCCGCTGCGCGGGTCCCTTCAGGTAGGGCGCCAAGGTGGACGCCACTAGGACTGCTGCCACTCGTTCCGGGTTGCCGTCCGTTCAAAAATCCTGAGGTACGACTCAACATCGTCAGCCTCGGTCATAGGCACCAAAGGGGGTGGTTTCGGTTTGGGTGGATTTGTTCGTGCTCTTTCGGCTTCTGCCAACTTGAGCTTCGTGGCCTCCAGCTCCCGGTTGGTGGCTTCTTGAACTTGCTGCAGGGCGTGGAGTCGGGCGTTCATGCCCTGTAGCACGGTGTTTAGGTCCTGTCTCTCTGTCATTTCAAGACTTGTATCCTGCCAACTATGCCACTGTAAAAGATGTAACAAGAGACAGCAAAAAGGTTTGGGGTTTTCCGGCCCCGTATATTGTAGACGCTCCACAATAGAAAAAGAAAAAACTGGTCATAAACATAAACCATAACAGTTCATATGCGCGACCCCAAACATGGCGTCAGCGGCCATTTTATGAGGGAGGAGCCGGAAATGGAGGAATGCTGGGAAGGAGCCGTAAGGGAGGATGGGATTAATGACGTCAGGACAAGATGGCGGAGAAAGGGCGGAAGTAACGCAGTGAGGGCAAAACCCGGCTTATGGTGGCGGAGCGTCTCTTTTCCTGCAAGAAAGCAAAGGGAGAAAGTTAGTACCCCGCCATTCCCTGCCGGCGAATGTCTTTCCAGGTGTGTTTGGATCCGTCCGCGGTCTCATACTCGCGCGTGTGTGACAACAGTATGACATGTAGTTTGTAATTCTGTTTCAAAATTTGTAGATACAGTACTTTGAGTAAGTTAAGTTTAACATCAAATGTGTGAAAAAAAATTTAGACTCAAATTTTAATCTGACCTTGAGAGATGCTCTGGATACAATGGCTCTCCCTAAAACAAAAATGGTCAAAGCACATAGAAACTCAATCTGGTTCAATGAGAGCACTTCAACTCTTAAATTAGAGTGTCAAAAACTTGAGAAGAGATGGAGAACAACAAAGCTCCCGGTCTTTTAAATTGCATGGACAGAGAGTATTTAAAAAAATATAAAAAAGCTTTCTTTAAAGCTCACTCAGACAACTATTCTAAAATAATAGATAACAATAATAAAAATCCTCATGTATTGTTTAGAACAGTGGCTAAATTAACAAATTGGAATTCAGATCTGCAGAACAAAATACCAACAGATATTAGCAGTACAGACTTTCTGAACTTCTTTAATGAGAAAATTAAACATATAAGATCCCAGATCTCAGTATCACATCACAGATCAAACCGCATAAAAGCTTGGCAAACCCTTGCATTCAACACTTTAGAAATTTTAATCCTGTAACAGAACAGGAAATCTTAACTTTAATTTCTAAAATGAAATCTACTACTTCCCTAGACCAACAAAACTAGTGTCAACAAAACTAGTAAAAAGTGCAATGGATGTTCTTGAAGCACTATGTTCTTAACATTATCAATAGTTCATTATTGCAAGGCACAGCATCTGATAAACTAAATGTGTCAGTCATCAAGTCATTACTTAAAAAGTAAGACCTAGACCCACATATACTAAATAATTATAGACCCCTTTCAAATTTACCTTTTCTCTCTAAAATACTTGAAAAAGTAGTCCTAAATCAGCTTCAGCCACACATTATGCATCAACAAATTATTTGAGGAATTCCAGTCTGCCTTTCACACTGGTCATAGTACAGAAATGGCACTAACATTTGTTGTAAATGACATTCTGATATCCTCTGATGAAAGAAACTCCACTGCAATAATGTTGTTAGACTTAAGCACTGCGTTTGACACTATTGACCATTCTATTTTACTACACAGGCTGGGAAATGACATTGGGCTTACAAGCAATGCCTTTGCCTGGTTTAGTTCTTATTTATCAAATCAATTACAGTATATACAGAAATGTGCTGACAGTACTCCATCATTATACACAGAATTGAGATATGGTGTCCCACAAGGCTCAGTACTAGAACCTTTACTGTTTTCACTTTACATGCTTTCAATGGGATCTATTCATTAGAAAACATAATGTTATTTTTCACTCGTACTCAGATGATACCCAGTTACACCTTTCTTTTAAACCAAATGAAGTTTCTCCAATGTTGTCTTTAATTAGTTGTGCTAGTGAATTAAAGGACTGAATGGACGATAACTACTTGTCTTTAAACACAGATAAAACAGTGATGCTAATATTTGGAGGGAATGATGCTGATCGCAGCAATATATTGTCATCATTTAATTTGGCTGGAATCACCATTAATTTTTCTGAATCACCCCACAATCTAGGCGCTATCTTTGACTCTAGCATATCATTTAAAGCACACATTACAAAATTGTCCAAAACATGTTTCTTCCATCTTAAAAATGTTGGGAAATTAAGGCGTTTTCTAAATATGCAGGATACTGAGAAATTAATTCATGCATTTATTTCTAGTAGGACTGACTAATGTAATGCAGTGTTCACTGGATGTTCAAATTGTTCTTTATACAGCCTCCAGTTAATCCAAAATGCCGTTGCAAGAATTATTACAAGAACAAGAAAATTCAAACACATAACTCCAGTTCTTAAATCCTTACACTGGCTTCTGGTTAAGTTTAGGGTAGATTTCAAAATCATCCTTTTAACATATAAAGCCTTAAATAGTCAAGGTCTGGCTTACATATCTGAATTAATCTTTACTTACAAACCAGAGCTCAAATTAAGATCTGAGATGCTGGTCTGTTTATGATTCCAAGGATTGATAAAATAACAGTTTGAGGTTGAACTTTTAGTTACAGGGCCCCGAAACTGTGGAATGGTCTGCCTGCTACTGTAAAAGATGCCCCTTCAGTCTCAGCTTTCAAATCCCTGCTGAAGACTCACTACTTCAGTTTAGCATACCCAGACTAGAGCTGCTGATTAACTGTGCATACTGCATCTCTGCTGTAAGTCATTTGCACTAAAACATAAGTAATAATGTTAGTTATAATTTGTTGCCAACCCTCACCTACTGTTTTCTGTTCCTCTTACTGGTACTCAAATGTGGCACTTGTTGCCACTGCCCTACTGCCAAGTCATCTGCCTGCCTAAGGAAAAGTCACCTCTGACTGAGGAGACCTGGAATTGTCAGGTAGAAGGGTCCTTTCATCACATTGGCTGCCCTCCACTGACTTATCTGTGGAATGGCCTGTAGGGGAGGCAGCTTGTGATTAAAGTAGTAAGGCTTTAAAACCATTTAAGCATATAAGGCAATATGCAGGTGACTAAGTTCCAGAAAATATTCATTGACAGTTCTGCCACTGAAAGAATACCTTTAAAATCCTTTGATAGGAAATGTTAACATTAGAAAATCTGTGTAAATAAAAAAATACTTAATAATTAAAGAAATTTGTGCATTTTGTTCTGGGTTTCTTAAACGGTTCCAGCAAAGGTTCCTGTTACTCAAATTGACGCAAAAAGGCATCTGCCTTTTGATTTTATCATTTATTGGATATTATAAAGTTAAATCAATGTAAGAACAGATGTGAGGTGGAGTCTATAAAATGTAATTTCTTTTCTGGTATGTAATATATGCACTGTAATGAGGTAAATAAAATCTTGAAGTCAATGAAACAATGATTTTAATAAAATAAAAAAAATGTAAGTCACACTAAATACATGGCAAGAAGTACTGCACAGGAGTAAAAAACATATAAAGAGAAGCCTTGTGACAAATGTTATTTCTCATCCGAGGCGTTTTTTCAAGTAAATGTAACACTATAGCACCACAAATTATCTTCTTCTGTTTTGTCTTTCCACTAATATTACAATGCTCCCCATCAATTTATTTTTACAATAGTTTTACAATAGCAAATTCTAGTAATATAATATTATAGTAATATAATATAATAGTAATATAATCTAGCTTATATGGTGAAAGAAATAAGGATAGCCTAGGTTTAAGGGAAGAACTATTCATTTCTCACCAGCCTATTAAAAGTCATAGCCTTGCTGTAGAAGTGATGATTTGTGTTGGAGAAGTGATACAAAATTGATTCAGAGCATGTCAGCATAAGTACAGACAATGTGACAACATGTCCATGCAGATAGAAGGTGATTAAATATATTTTTTTCTTTTTAGATGCACAAGACACTTCTCTTCATTTAATTTATTCTTCTGCCACCCAGCTTTCATTCATGTACCTTTCCCATTAACAGCTGGCTTATTTTTCAACATACAGTACTGAAATGGGTTTAAAGAATATTTAACATTAGATTTCAATACTTCTTTTTAAATCAAAGGTTATTTTTTTCTTTTTATCTTGACACTTACACATCTGACTCATAATCCGGTAAATGTTAATGGGTTTAACTATGCATAAACATGCACGTTCTATTCTGTGTACAATTTATTACTATATTCATGATATATCATGGCATTTAAATGATCACACCACAAAACAAAAAGCATAATATCTTGTTTTCCAAAATTACATTTATTGTATTTCCTCTGTGAGATGCTCTTACATGGGAAAAAATGTTTCTCAGTATGACATTGACTCATAAATCACTGTGCCAGTATCATGAGAATGTAATTATGACACTACTGCAATGCATTTAAACATCTTTCACTGAATACAACCTCAGTTTGACTTATTTTTTATTAACTGCAATTTAATAATTGCAGTTTGTTTTAGATGAGAAGAATATTTTATTAGTGATGGTTTAAATGTATTCTCATTCACAGTAAATGGTCACCATATCCTGAATGTTCACTTTACAAATCATATTTCCCATATGATCCTCAAGTCTTAAGATGATAGCAATCATACTGAAGAATAACTGTAACTGAGAAAATAGATCATAAAGGCAAAGGACAATGACATCTTAAGAATATAACATTGAAAAATTCAACTTAGTGTGTTTACCTAATTTTGCTGTATATATTTAAAAATGTTACTCTTATAATAGTTGTGGTCAGGGAAGTTATTTATAAAAATGCTTGCTTTATTTACTTTTTGCTTAAATGAGAGCAAAAAATAATATTTTATATCCCACAAGTAGCATAACTTCAATTTCCTTAAAAATAAAAAACTTATCATTTCCAGCAGTTTTTGTTAAGTAATACAAAAATGAATTATTCCAAAGAAAATGAAGCTGTGTGTAGGCTACAAACATAAGTATGATGGATCAGATATCATTCAATATATTGTTATAGGCTAAATAATTTTTTTTTAAATTAAGTTAAAATCATCAACAAAAATTGTATTATTGCATGAAGCATAACAGTATAAAATGTTGCTGTGTCTTAAATCTGGATTGATGTTGACAGTAATAAATGCCAAGTGCTGCTATTTAGATAAATAGTTTTACTGTAAAACACTTACGCAAGCCAGAGGATTCCATGCGTGAAGCTGTATTAACAGTATCTCCAAATAAACAATATCGTGGCATCTTCAGACCAACCACTCCAGCAACACAAGGACCTGTTTTAGCAAAATTCAAAAATTTTATTTTCAGCCAGTTCAGTGAAACTGGAGGAGTACCCACCCAAAAAACTAAAGTAAAAAAAATGAATTACACTGGTATAAATATATACAGTATGTGGAGTCAGTATCTTATGTGCCTTATTATGCTTACAACAAACAACAAGAAACACACCAAAAGATAAAAATATAAGAGTAATTAGATTTTAAAAGTTGCTTTGTGGTACAATGATGTACTCCCTTTAAAAACAAATGTATTTTGAAAGTGGTTGCATCTATTGTCAGACACACATGCATAGGGATCATTGTTGGGACCCTACAGAAGTAAGAACAGTGAATCCTGAAAGAGAGGTGGTGCGATTGCTATCTCCTTCTCCCTTTCTGTCTGTTGAACTAATGATAGATGGTTAAAGGACAACTGACACTTCCTCCTCAAGCCCTGAAGTGCCGCTCCTTCTGCCACTATTTCAGAACTTGTAGAACTGGAAGTCAGTGTTCAGTTATGAATCTGCATCTGAGAGTAACAGAGCTCCTCTGCAAAAGTGACCTATTATTTCTAAACCAAGATGGTCTCCTTATTTCATTTGTGACTCACCCTAGCTTTTCTTTTTCTTTCATCATTAAAAATAGTTTACTCCTTATCTTGTCTTTATCTTGTCCTTTAATTTTTTTACTTCAGCTTTTGAATGAAGTTCTACATCCAGTATTAGGGATTAAACTTCAACTGTCTTGACAAGAGTTGTGACTAAAATTATTCACCCTAAACAGCCTAAATCAAATTCCTAACATGTAGTAATACTGGCTAAATTAATATAAAATGTGACATTATATATTTAGTTTTTGATTCCGCTTTTTTGATTTCTGTTAAAATATTGAAAAATGAAATCCATAAATGTTAGGTTTTAGCTTATTTATTTCAAATTAAATTATTTATTTCAAATAGGCTTTAGATATTCATAACTTGATTCCATATTTTTGACTCCATATATACAAAAAATACATTACATTTGGGACCCCACTGCCTAATTAATCCTTACAGCTATATTTGGTGGAAATAGGCAGTACTGTTAAGCCTAACCATTGCAAATTGGTAAGAAAGTGAACTGAAGACAAACTGGGCTACCAGAATCCACCACTGCAGCCAAATCTGGGGTTGGTGATTCCTGGAATGTCCCTGGTGCCTAGGTGATCCATTTAGGCAGGTTGGGCTCAGCATAAAAAAACTACACAAAGCTACTACATAGACTCATTAAATATGGGGTGAAGGATGAAGACCAGATGGGTGTCAAATAATAATGGGGCAGTCTGAGGCATACTAGACCTTGGCAATGGAAAATGGCCCTGTCTGGAGGGGAAGAAGTCAGAACGTGCACAGCAGGTTGAATAACACCAGTTAGATATAGTTGGACTCACCTGCGCACATGATTGGCTGTGGTACCAAATGACTCTTGTCAATAGTGGTCTCCCTATCTACTGCTATGCAGTAAACCCTTGGTAAAGGCCCAGGGATGGATGTGGGAATACTTACAAGCCCTCATCTGGGTGATTTGTTGGAGTTGGAGTTTGTTCACATTGGATGAGAGGGTCTCCTCAAGGTGATTTCAAGTTACAGACAGGAGAGCCGTGACTGCTGTTTGTATGAATGCACTAAAGAAGCTTTTATGAGGCATTACATTATAAGGGTGCTTGAAATGGTACCTTGGGGCAAGGGACAAAAATCAACTTTGTTGTTGCCTGAGCAGATGCCGCATGTTGTGAAGATTTGGGTGACAAGGCGATGAGCTGTCACTTGGTTGTGAACTGGCTCAAACAAATGGATGACAGACCTAAAATACCTTAACGAGTGGTAAAGTTGTGATTGGAATAACTAGTGAATGCCTCTATTCAGTATTACTGTAGTTTAACTACTATCTCTGGAAGAGTTTTCCATGCATCTTGGGAGCAGGTAACAGTATAGAGTTCAAACAGTCTGTATTTAAGACCTTAGTCATGCAGGTTGTGGTCAAAAAGTTAAGGATAAGTGGAATGTCATCTGGGCAAGGGTGCAGAAGTGTTAATATCAATTATATTGGGTTCACCCTCTCCAGTTAAAGTGGAATGAAAATGATGATGATGAAATAACTAATCTAAATGAAATATAGCTATTTTCCGCATTAAATCTTTCAATTTATACTTTTAAGCTTTTTTTCTTTAAACTATGTATAATATTCAAATCCAGGCCCAGTCCTACACTGAGATGGCCTCCTTTACCCTCTAAGCACCACTATAAACATGCTCTCAAAAGTAGCTGTTCTGCTGTGCAGCTCTGAAATAGTCTTTTGATGATACAGCAGTGTATGTCTTTTCTCAGTCTATATTTAATGGAAAGGTGTTTTTCTGTGGTTTTGAATGTTAGTAAAATATTTTTATTTAAATTAAAAACATTAATTAAATAGTTTTAATTGCATCCTTCTATGTGTTTAATGCTTCTTCTGATGGTGATCTATATGAAAGGAGATCCACTGATGCATTTTACTCATCATCCAATACAATCTCTAAACTCTGTAAGAGCATCCTAACCTGCCCAGGCAGCATTGTGTTCAAAGAGGCAATACATCCTGGATGGCACATCAGCCTTACTAAGGTCACACTCATACTAAGTCAATTTGAATTCTAACTTTCCTATCTTTGATGACGTGGGAAGAAAACTAACAGACATGGAGTTAGTAGTGTGCAGAAAACAGGACTATGTGCAAAAGTCCAGTTTTACCAAAGGCTGTCTGTGCAGATGTGACATATAGCAGCAAGATTTTGCTTTGTGGATGTTTTAAACCATTTTGATTCGTATTTAATGAAAAATATTGTATTTTTTATTATGGCATTCAGTCACTCCCATCAAAAAAAGCTTTTTCAATATAAGGTTTTATACTTTAGTGGCTTTCTCTTTGCTGTAAATAATAGCTGTAACACTGTGCTTCATTCATCTGACAGTACACTCATATTGTGTAAATGTGTCTTTTGAGGTATCATCTATCACTGATATTTACAAACTCTACAATATCAAGACAATGGATGCAATAACTAAAAGTATTGAAAAACAGGGGGACTCTGTAAAAAGCAGGGCACTTTGCAGAAAAGTGTGAAATAGACATGTTTATATATTGTATAGTATGTTGAGAAATAATGCCATAAAATACATTTTGAATAAACAATTCAAAAAATAATAATTAAGTGTTGTAGTTTTATATGTAATGAGCCTTTTAATATATTGATAGTTGACTAATGTAGTCAGTACCACTCTCTAAAAATACAAATTCTACTGTTTAATGATGTCCAGCAGTTTAAATCTGTACATTTAACTTAGGATGTAAGTTTTCTGTTTTTATGAAATAAATCCTTGTATCACTCTATTAATGACAACACAAATTTCCAGAAATAGGAGTTTCTAGATCCAATTCTCAATGATTAGTATAATATGTTCTTGGTGCTGATTCTTACCTGAATGGATACCAATCCTAACTCTTATCGAATGGCCTGGGATATGTTTGCTTTTAAAATCTTTAACACCATTTAATATTGCTAAAGACATACGGGCTATTTCTTTGGCGTGCTCATCCCCATTTCTTATTGGCAGGCCCGATACCACCATATAGGCATCACCTATGGTTTCTACCTGGAATGGAGTGAAAGTAAATTATTAATTATCAATAGTAAACTTCACTTAAGATTTCTTTTACTTAACTGCAAAAGAGAAGAAGCTTCCCAACAATGTTTGCAAATAATTAATAATTACAATATGCACATTTATTTTACACATTTCCTCATATTATTTAAAAATTACAAAAAAATAATCTTTGATACTGAAACATAGGCATTAGTGACAAATCTTTTTCTGTAAATAAAAATGTTCTGTAAAAAAGAATTTTTGTTGTCAAAGAGCACAAGGGAGATCAGAGCTATTGTAGACAAAGCCATATTGAAACACCCTAAATACATTTACCGAGGTTATTTCTTGGAAGTGCACCATGTCATTGCTAAAGGTTTTGGGTGTTTCTACAAAGTTTTAGTGTCACCAGGCTGCTGTACCCTCTGCTTGCCCCTGACACAATTGCACCCTGGGCCCTAGCCTTTTGATGCATAACTGGCAAGGCCTAAATGTCAACATCCAAATGGTCTGTTTTCTATATGAAACATGTCACAGGTTTTATACTTTGCTTGCCCCTGCTACTCAGTAGTTCTATTGACCACATCCCAGACCTTCAATCTCTGGTCCTCCTAAAGAATAAAGAACTTCTGGGACACATATAACAAGTGTAGTACGTATTGCCCCAACATCAGTTGGATAGCTACTTTCTCTATTCATTTTTAAGGTTAATATTCCTTTGTCTCGATAAAAGAAAATGTAGCTTTTGTAAATAAAAAAAAAACATACTATAGTGTAAATGTTCAATTAAAAAATTTTTTTTTGGCTGCTTACCTTGTATACATCATGATGGTCAATGATGTTATCAAAGTATGTATAGAGGCTATTTAACAGCTCAACAACCTGTGGAAAAATGCTGTGTGTTATTACAGTTTGTTTTAGTATAACAGTCAGTAGCTGTATAGCTGAAGATTATTAACAATTTTCTCCAGACGTTCATTAGATTTTTTTTACTCGTTTATATATTTATACAGTGAAGTGAAAAAGAAGGGACACTTTATTTTGGTTCTATCATCTTATGTTCCAGGTATAACACAGATTTAGTCTTCAGCAGGCCCTAACCTTAGATAAATCTACCCTCTGTTGCCAATAAGACAATATATTTTTTTACTAATTCATAAAAAAAAATAATACTTTATTGTAGATGTCAATTTCTTTTTTTTTTTTATTTATTAATTTTATTGCACTCCATACAAAGCAATAAAGTTTTTACAAAGAGAAAAATAGAGTCAAGAACAGATCGATCCCCACCCTTGAGAGAGAGAGCAAGCCAAACGGCATAAAAATTTTACAACTTTTAAACATACCTAAATTAATAAATTCTCTGTGCTTCATGAACTTATTTTTAAAATATTACTGATTAGATCCTGCCATGTTTTGAAAAAAGTCTGTACGGATCCTCTAACTGAGTATTTGATTTTTTCCAATTTCAAATAATATAACACATCGGTTTCCCACTGACTTAAAAGAGGAGAGTTTGGGTTCTTCCAGTTTATCAGAATAAGTCTGCGTGCCAAAAGTGTAGTGAATACAATCACAATTTGTTTGTCTTTCTCCACTTTAAGCCCCTCTGGAAGAACCCCAAACACAGCTGTTAATGGGTTAGGAGGGATTGTGAGTCCAAGGCTGTCTGAAAAGTAATTAAAAATTTTTGTCCAGAATAATGTTAATTTGTTGCAGGCCCAGAACATGTGATCTAGTGAGGCTGGGACTTGGTTGCAACGTTCACAGGTTGGATCATACCCTGGAAACATTTTGGAGAGTTTTAGTCGAGACAGATGTGCTCGATATATAATTTTGAGTTGTATAATTGTATGTTTTGCGCATATGCAGCTCGAGTGAATTCTCTGCATTGCTACTTTCCACTCCTTTTCTGATATATTGATTGAGAGATCTTTTTCCCAGTGTCCTCTTGGATCTTTGAAAGGGAGGGATTGTAAAATGATTTTATATATTGTAGAGATGGAGTCTAAGACCTTGAGATTTAGCAATATTTTTTCCAGCATGGATGAGGGTGGAAGATGAGGAAAATCTGGAAGGTTCTGTTTAACAAAGTTCCTGATTTGAAGATAGTGAAAGAAATGTGTAGCTGGAATGTTAAATTTGGAATGTAATTGATCATAGGAAGCAAAGACGTCTATATAAAGATCTCTAAGCAAATTAATTCCAAATTTTTTCCAGATATTAAAAACTGCATAAGTTTGTGAAGGTTGAAAGAGGTGGTTCTCCTGCAGAGGTGCCACAGATAGAAGCTTCTCCGTCTTAGAATGCTTTCTACATTGGTTCCAGATTCTAAGTGAGTGGAGCACAATTGAGTTATTTGTATATTGCGGATAGCGTGTGTTTATTGGAGCACAGAGCAAGGAATACAAAGAAGTACTGCAGGATTTTACTTCTATTGCGGTCCAAGCCTGTGTATGTTCTTCTATTTGTGTCCAGGTTCTTATCGCCTGTATATTTGCTGCCCAATAATAAAACTGGAAGTTAGGTAGAGCCATGCCGCCTTCTTCCTTTTGTCTTTGTAAGGTCGCTCTTTTGATGCGTGGATGTTTTGAATTCCAAATAAATGAGGTTATTGTTGAATCTAAGTGCCTAAAGAATGATTTATTAATGTATATTGGGATGTTTTGAAATAAAAAAAGGAGTTTAGGAAGAGTATTCATCTTAACAGTGTTAATTCTTCCAGCTAGTGTGAAATAAAGGGTTGACCATCTATGCAAGTCTTGTTTAATTTTTTCCATGCAGACGGCGAAATTTTGTTGATAAAGAGCTTTATGTTTACTTGTGGTGTTTACCCCGAGGTATTTAAACTGTTCTGCAATGATAAAAGGTAGGGTATCTAAACTAATATATGCTTGAGAATTCACTGGAAAGAGTACACTTTTATTCAGATTAATTCTGAGACCAGAGATCTTTTGAAATTCTGTGAGTGCTGCTAAGACTGCAGGCACAGAATTTTCTGGGTCTGATATATACAGTACCATGTCATCTGCATATAATGAGATTTTCTGTTCCAGTCCTTCTCTGCTAATCCCCTTTATCTGATCAGTATTTCGACAATGCATTGCCAGTGGTTCAATGGCAATCGCAAACAGAAGCGGTGACAAGGGGCATCCTTGTCTAGTGCCACGTTCTAGTTTAAAGTAGTCTGAGCAAATGTTGTTGATGCAAACTGAAGCTTCTGGGTTAGTATAAAGTAATTTAATCCATGCACAAATGTTTGGGCAAAACCCAAACTTCTCCAATGTAGTAAAAAGGTATCTCCATTCAATCATGTCGAATGCTTTTTCTGCATCCAATGATAATAATATTTCTGGGGTGTTTGATTTAGTTGGTGAGTATATTACATTAAACAGGCTTCGAAGATTTGAAGATAAGTGTCGGCCCCTAATAAATCCAGTTTGGTCTTGTGATATTACCGAGGGGAGCACTTTCTCCATCCTTCTGGCTAAGATTTTAGAGAGTATTTTAACGTCGTTATTCAGAAGTGAAATTGGTCTGTATGATGCACATTGTAATAAGTCCTTATTTTGTTTTGGAAAGACAGTGATTAGTGCTTGGCGAAAGGTTTGTGGAAGAGATTGGTTATCTCTGGCTTCTGTAAATGTTGCTAATAGGAGGGGAGCTAGCTGAGGGGAGAATTTCTTGTAAAATTCTGCAGGGTAGCCATCAGGGCCTGCTGCTTTCCCGCCTTGGAGTGACTTTATAGCATCTAGTAATTCTGATAACGCCAGAGGTTTATCAAGTTCCTCCGCACTAAAAGCGTCTATTTGTGGTATCTGTAATGTATCTGGAAATGTATTAGATTGTGTATTGTCTTCTTTAAACTCAGTAGTATATAGGGATTTATAGTAGTCTCTGAAAGTGTGCATTGTATTTTTGTGTTCGACGATTTTATCTCCGTTCGTGTTGGTGATTACCGAGATTGCGTTGCGCACTTCTTGCTTGTGAATTTGTTGAGCTAAAAGCTTATTTGCTTTCTCTCCATGTTCATAATAATGATGTCTGGATTTGTAGATTAGTTGTTCAGTTTCTTTAGTTGTCAAGAGGTTTAATTCCGAATGTAGAGCCTGCCTCCTCCTATGTAGAGTCTCGCTTGGTAGTCTGGCGTGGTCTTCATTTTATTTTAGTAATTTCACTTTTTATCTCTGCTACTTTCTTGGTTTCGGATTTATTTCTGTGGGAAAGATATGAGATAATCTGACCTCTTAAGAAGGCCTTAAGAGTTTCCCAGAGTATTCCTGCAGAGATCTCGGGTGATGTATTAGTCTTTAGAAAGAATTTGATTTGTTTAGATATAAATTCCATACAATTCTCGTCAGCTAATAGAAGCGGGTTGAGGCGCTATCTGCAGGGTGAGTGTATGGGGCTTAGTAATTTTAGCTCCAAGATCATAGGTGCATGGTCAGAAATAACAATAGCATCGTATTCGCAAGATTTAATCATAGGCAAGAAGTTATTGTCTATAAAGAAGTAATCAATCATTGAGTAACAATGATGCACTGGTGAGTAGAAAGAATATGTTCTTGAATTTGGGTTTAAAAACCTCCAGGGGTCTGATAAGTTGTGATCAGTTATAAACTTTGTAATTATCTTTGCGGAGTTAGATGCCGTTCCCCCTGTGGAGGAAGTCCTATCTAAAAGTGGATTTAGAACACAATTGAAGTCCCCCGCCATTTTAACTTTATGAGAGTTCAGATTGGGAATGGATGCAAATAAATTTTGTATAAATTCCTTATCATCAACATTAGGTGCATAAACATTTATCAAAATCATTTTACAGTTAGATAAGTCTCCCATGACCATTACATATCTCCCTTCAGGATTCAATACTACATCTGGTGCTACAAATAGTACTGTGTAGATGTCAATTTCAACCAAAGCAACGATTCCTCAGTACATTTCTCTCACTTCTGTCTTTTCTCTTCATTCTTTACTCCTAGATGAACAAAAGGCTTCACTGCCAAAAGGTGGCTGCAGCTTAAAAGTGACATAAACATACTCTTTACATACTGTAAAGAAATAGCTGACAGACCTTACGCATTATTTATTTTACTGCTTTAATTGTATATACTGTATAAATTGTATCATTTTTTTTATTTTATTGATTTTAGTTAAAAGCAAATACCAATCCATAAAATTAAATCAAACTTAACAAACCAAAATTCAACCTCCACCCAAAAGAAAGAGAGGACAGCCTAATAAAGCAAATCTTTAAAAGCAGCAAGGAAGGAAGAGTATCCTTTTCCTCAATACAGAAGGTTCATTCTAAAATGTTATTTATTAGATTCTGCCATATTTTTAAAAAGTTTTAAACAGATCCTCTAAATAAGAATTAGATTTTTTCCAATTTCAGGTAGTATAAGACATCAGTTACCCACTAAGTTAAAGGTGTTGGTGTGGGATTCTTCCAGTTGGGCAAGATAAGTCTACATACTAGTTGTGAAGTAAAGGTAATTACAGTTTGTTTGTCCTTCTCCAGTTTAAGCCCTTCTGGGAGTACACCAAACACAGCTGTTACTGGATTAGGAGGGACTGTGACACCAAGACTGCCTGATATGCATTCAAAGATTTTTGTCCAAAATTATTTTAATTTGGTGCACACCCAAAACATGTGGCCCAGTGAGGCTGGAGCTATACTGCAATGTTCACAGGTTATATCTTGCACTGGAAATATTTTGCATAGTTTAAACAGAAGATTTAAAGTTGAACAATTGAGTGTTTTGTGCATATGGAGCTAGAGTGTATTCTGTACTTGGCTGCCTTCCACAGGTTTTCTGAAATATTAAATGAAAGATCCTTACCCCATGATACCCAATAGAGAAGGGATTTTTGGGATAAAGAAGGAATTATAGAAGGGATCCCTTATAGATGGTATTTTTGAAAGGAAATGACTTTAAAATGTTTTTATAAATTGTAGAGATGCTATCTGAGTCTTCAAGAGTGATCAGTACTTCTTCTGGAGTAGAAATAGGTGGAAGGTAAGGAAAATCACACAGCTCTGTTTAACAAAGTTTCTGTCTTGAATGTAGTGGAAAAATTGTGTTGATGAGAAGTTAAATTTGAAGCT
This sequence comes from Polypterus bichir lapradei, assembly GCA_026402145.1. Taxonomy (NCBI): domain Eukaryota; kingdom Metazoa; phylum Chordata; class Cladistia; order Polypteriformes; family Polypteridae; genus Polypterus; species Polypterus bichir. The sequence continues at coordinate 66,024,930 of JANRMT010062807.1, forward strand.
TATTTGCTCGTATGATGCAAAAACATCTTTGTACAAGACTCTAAATGTCTTAATCCCAGACATTTTCCAAACATTAAATACAGTGTATGTTTGAGAAGGTGGAAGAAAGTTGTTGTCATGTACAGTAGAGGTGAAACAGATAAAAGCTTCTCTGTGTTAAAGTGCTTTCTACATTGGTTCCATATTCTGAGTGAATGAAGGACAATTGGATTATTAGTATATTGATGATAGTTTGTGTTTACCGTAACACAGGGCAGGAAATATAAAGAAGTACTGCAAGATTTGAATTCTATTGCAGATTAGGCTTGTGTATGTTCATCAGTTTTTGTCGATGTCCAGGGACCTCATGTATAAATGGTGTGTATGCACAATAATGTTGCGTACACTCATTTCCATGCTTACTTCGAGATGTATAAAAACAAATGTTTGCATAAAGCCATGCAAATTTTCACTGTTTCTATGTGATTTTCCTTTCTGTTTCATATTCACTTTCACGATGCTGGTGTTAACAAACACACCAAAATTAATTGCATATTGTTTACAAATTTAATTCACTTGATGTTTACAGGCTCTCTGGCTATAGATGATGTAATGCCAGCTCATTCTTATGGTGATTCATCCCTGGCTGATGTAACTTTTCTAGCGCCATTGCAATTGCAAGGTGCGTGCAGTTGACTGCTCTGAATACATTTGGAAAATGGGATGTTGCTGCAAATTGTGCTTTGATTTTTTCCAGTTCAACCACAGTGTAAGGAAATCTTATCTATCTGGATGACAAGTGGATAATACCATTCTATACAGCTGGTTAGGCGCAACTTGGTGATGTCTGTGAAATACCCAATCAGTCATCAAGTTCACATTGAAAAACTCCTGTGGTTAAAAACCTGAGAGTGGGCAGAACTCGCAAAGGAGCAGGTAAGGCACAATTCCTCAAAGTCTACCTTTGTAAAGCTGGTGCCAACTCAGCATACAACTCCAAGAGGATAGCTCTTGGAAATCTAAATCGACTTAGAAGCCATTGGTCATCATCTGTAAGTATGCATTCTCTTCTAATTCTTCCATTTGCGGTCTTTTAACAGTGCTAAAGCACCCATGGTAGTTGGAACATTCTGTGCACCATTATATTGTTACAGAATGATTACAAGTGAATTAAATTTGTATGTGATATGCAATTAATTTTAGTTCATTTGATAAAACCTGCATCATAAATGTGAATCTAAAAAAGAAAAGCTGACCACAGAAACAGCACTGCTTCGACACTGGGTGCTGCCATTTTGCAAAACTGAGCAGAAAAGTGCGTACGTAAGGAGGGATTCTGCTGTTAAAATGTGAGTGGCTTTATGCCAAGTTTAGTTTTTATACAACTCGAAGTGAGCATGGAAATGGCCGTATGCAACATTTTTGTACATACGCACTGTTTATACATGAGGCCCCAGGTAATAAATAGCCCAAGAAGCTAGTAAAAAGGAATAGTAAAAAAAGTGCATGTGTCTGAGCCAAACGAGCACAATGAGCTAGCAAAAGAAATTAAAACATTAATCAAAAATCAGAGTTCAAAAAGTAAAACAGTGTTGCATTTCATCCAGGATCTCTGTTCCCTAGCTGAATTGTGTTTTTTGTCTTGTTTAATCTTTTTGTTGTTTTTGGTATATTGTTTTGACCATAATGTCTTAGTTCTATTTTGGTAATGTTCTTTCTGTGCTTTTCTTATTTAATATTGTGTAATATTGTGTATCTTATTTAATATTGTATTGCTTGTTATTTCTGCAATTCAGTCTCATTATAAATGTATGCATTTGTTCCCTGCTCTACCTCCTACAAGCTGAGCTTAGAGAGACAGGGCCAAGTAATGATATTGCTGGAGAACTGGCCCTAGCAGGATATAATGATCAGTATTGCTTCCCAATCTTGTCTTTGATTTGTGTTTCTTTCTTTATTTTGGACTTCCTGGTTTTATCCAGCTTATGTTTAAGGTAATGTTTCTGGTTTGTGATCTTTAGATTTGGGTTTAGGCAAAACGTATTTTGCTTCTTTGCATAATGTGGCTTTTCTTGTGTTATTTTTTTTTAAATAATTTTTATATAGCTTTAAAAGACATTAAGAGAACTTTGTTTGTCCTTAGTTTTTAACATTTTCCTCTTCGATTTTGGTGGAAATTTTGATATTTAAAAGCTTTTTACCCATTTTGGACCTGTGGAGGCCATAAGCCTGTACTCTGACTTTGGAACTAGGCTGCCTATAAGTGTGACTCTCCATCCTCCAAAAATGTATGAGCAAATACATATGTTTAGATTTTTTTGTTTTTGTTTTTCAACTTAAATTGAACAACTTTTCAGTAAAGTACATGGAACAAGCATAGAACATTATTAATGCTCCATTTATACATTATGGTTCTGTGATTATGGACTTACCTGCATTGGAGTAATGCTGGCAGATATGGAGGTAAATCCAACTATATCGCTAAAATAGATTGTAACATTGTCGTAGGTCTCAGCTTCTACTGTCTTCCCAGAAACCAACTGAACGGCAACTGATCTAAAAAATTGAAAATGAAAAATCACATCTTCAGGCTAAATGCCATTCTTATACTATTATACCATTCTTATCCTAAGATAAACCTCAAAATTAAAATTTAGTGTGAGAAATAGAAAAAACATTTCCTTATGCAGTAAATAAACAAGGTTTGCACCTTTGGTAAGTTAAAGAGTGCCTTACTAAAATATGAGAATCTTTTGATACGATTTGATATGATTTTTGGTGATGTTTTGTGATTTGTAATCATAGTTTGGACAATTTGGAATTTTTTGAAAGCTAGTGTTCTGCTGTTTGCTTGGGTTTTCAGAAGTTCTGGGAGAAGAGAAAAAAGGAAAAGCACAGAGTAAAGGTCAGTTAAATATTCAGTCTCTAATGCTACAGTGTTAGGGAGTCTAGTATAGGTTTAGTTTTGTTCAATATTTGCAGTGGTTAAAGCTAATGCCTCACAACTGTTAGTATTTCATTTTGGCTTAAACAATACATTTTTGGAATTTCTATAATCTATTTGTGTCTGTGTGGGTTTTCTTTTTTTTTTAAGAGATGCATGTTAAACTTACAAACAATTGAAGATCGGTCCTCCAATTAGACAGTGACACCAAAAAGACAACAGTGCCACTATTATTTTTGTATATCACCGTTTTAATGTTTTTTTTCCCCCCTTGGTTGTGTCCATATCCCTGTTGTCAACAGCACCCTATTACCAGACATGTCATCTTTGCACTGGATACTGTCTTTTGTTACAGGATCCCTATTTAAGCATCTCCATAGTGGATCAAAAAGTCCACAAAATGTCCCGTCATAAAATAAGTGAGTTTAGAAAATAAATGATATGTGATATTGTGGTACACCATGTTTAAGGGTCCATGGCAGTGTGCATATTTTTATAAAAAAACAATGTGCTCAGTCTCAGGGGGGCATAGGTACATTTTTTGGCAAGGCAGAGTGGCCTCTGGATGTTGATGAGGAGATTGGTTGCACATAAATGAAGAAAAAGTGTACAGAGTTTAAAGAGAAAGAAAGAAAGAAAGAAAGAAAGAAAGAAAGAAAGACAAAGTACTGCTGCAGAGATGAGGTAGGCAGTCAAGAATTTTGTCCCGGGTAGAGCAAGTGGATGACTGTCACAGAGCAGGGTTGCTCTTGCTGAGCACATAGGAAGCAGGAGAGACCAACCGCTCAGAGAGATTCCTGTGGATGCTGAGGGATAGTGTCGGGAGAAGGGGACAGGGTTCATGGGCTTCTCTGCTGAATGCTGAGGGATGATGGCAGGAACTTGACTAGATATGCCTGTATTCCAAGCATAATTGAGTTAGGGAGACTATATATATATATATATATATTGTATTGAGCAGATGGGAAGAGTACTTTGAGAGGCTTATGAATGAAGAGAACGAGATAGAGAAGAGGTTGGATGATGTGGAGATAGTAAATCAGGAAGTGTAACGGATTAGCAAGGAGGAAGTAAGGATAGCTATAAAGAGGATGAAAAATGGAAAGGCCGTTGGTCCACATGACATACCTGTGGAAGCATGGAGGTGTTTAGGAGAGATGGCAGTGGAGTTTTTAACCAGATTGTTTAATGGAATCTTGGAAAGTGAGAGGATGTCTGAGGAGTGGAGAAGAAGTGTACTGGTGCTGATATTTAAGAATAAGGCGGATGTGCAGGACAGTAGTAACTACAGGGGGATAAAATTGATGAGCCACAGCATGAAGTTATGGGAAAGAATTGTGGAAGCTAGGTTAAGAAGTGAGGTGATGATTAGTGAGCAGCATTATGGTTTCATGCCAAGAAAGAGCACCACAGATGCAATGTTTGCTCTGAGGGTGTTGATGGAGAAGTATAGAGATGGCCAGAAGGATTTGCATTGCGTCTTTGTGGACCTGGAGAAAGCATATGGCAGGGTGTCTCATGAGGAGTTATGATATTGTATGAGGAAGGCGGGAGTGGCAGTGAAGTATGTTAGAGTTGTACAGGATATATACGAGGAAAGTGTGACTGTGGTGAGGTCTGCGGTAGGAGTGACAGATGCATTCAAGGTGGAGGTTGGATTACATCAGTAATCGGCTCTGAGCCCTTTCTTATTTGCAATGGTGATGGACAGGTTGACAGAAGAGATTAGACAGTCCCTGTGGACTATGATGTTTGCTGATGACATTGTGATCTGTAGCGACAGTAGGGAGCAGGTTGAGGAGATCCTGGAGAGGTGGAGATATGCTCTAGAGAGAAGAGGAAAGGAGGTCAGTAGGAACAAGACAGAATACATGTAAATGAGAGGAAGGTCAGTGGAATGGTGAGAATGCAAGGGGTAGAGTTGGCGAAGGTGGATGAGTTTAAATATTTGGAATCAACAGTACAGAGTAATGGGGATTGTGGAAGAGAGGTGAAATAGAGAATGCAGGCAGGGTGGAATGGGTGGAGAAGAGTGTCAAGAGTGATTTGTGACAGATGGATATCAGCAAGAGTGAAAGGGAAGGTCTACAGGACGGTAGTGAGACCTGCTATGTTATATGGGTTGGAGATGGTGGCACTGACCAGAAAGCAGGAGACAGAGCTGGAGGTGGCAGAGTTAAAGAATGCTAAGATTTGCATTGGGCGTGACAAGGATGGATAGGATTAGAAATGAGTACATTAGAGGGTCAGCTCAAATTGAACGGTTGGGAGACAAAGTCAGAGAGGCGAGATTGTGTTGGTTTGGAGATGTGCAGAGGAGAGATGCTGGGTATATTGGGAGAAGAATGCTAAGGATAGAATTGCCAGGCAAGAGAAAAAGAGGAAGGCTTAAGAGAAGGTTTATGGATGTGGTGAGAGATGACATGCAGGTGATGGGTGTAACACAACAAGATGCAGAGGACAGAAAGATATGGAAGAAGATGATCCGCTATGGCGACCCCTAACGGGAGCAGCTGAAAGAAGAAAGTATATATGGGGTATAGTGGTGTTTTCATGCATGTTCTGGACACTCCCCCAAAAAGCATGAAACCAATAACAGTCTTGTTTCAAAGAGACAAAGGTTGACAAATTAATAGAAAGACTAGAATATTGTAAAATCCTATTGTAGTGAAACAAATTATATGGGGATATTAATTGTTTTAACTGTCAATTCCTTTTAGTGGTTTCATCGATTTAAGGTCAACCCATTGTAGCTCAGGTTGGTGTGGACCATGCATTTCCAGGCATGGAATAAAGTTATAGATGATTGCTGATACTGATAATATGGCCCCACTGTATTTAGTCAGCTGAACAAAGTATGGACAATTACATATCCAGAAAAATAAAAATTATTTTGATATGAATTTGTCCATCCATTCATTTTTGTCCTCTCTTAAGGTTAAGGTGGCAGAATACTCATGTCAGTCTGTGGATCATTATTTACCTTATAAACCAAAAATATTACAAATACATACATTTGGAAAAGGGATGGAAATAATATCCAAGAATTTAGAAGCTACCAATGCATCAACCTTTTCAGCTGCTACTTAGCAATGGTTGCCCCTCAAAACTCTGTGTAAACAAGAAGACTTTTGAGATATGCTACTGAAACTCCAGCTATCAATTTGACAGAGCTAAAGAGTTCAGTAGCTCAGACTTGAGTAAAAGTGCATCATTCATCCATATCAAGAGTGCTACATAACAATGGCTTGAGTGGAAGGGCAGCACAGAAATTACTCAAAAAAGAAAAAAAAGCAAGTCTGGAGTTATCTAAAACATGGGAGTAATCAAGATGTGATGTGAAGAAAAGGTTTAGGGTCAAATGAGACAATTGTAGAGCTTGTGTGGCACAAGTGAAACACAGACCATGCTATTTGAAAATTGCACTGTACAAGCGTCAAACTAACATGAACAACGGAGAACAAATGTGCCAAAATCACTCCTGTACAGTTTGCCAAGCTGGTGCATACTTACCCCTAAAGAGCTGTTATTACCGGCTGTAGAAACTATGAAAAGAGTTGGCGAATTTGAGTTTAAGTAATATGTATGTTTTCATTTTGTAAAAAATTGTTTCTATGATAAGATAATGTCACATTAACACAATAATCATAAATAATAATTTGCGGTTTCAGTGTGATAAAATAAAAATATCATAGAGAGCAAACTTTAAGTATAGGACTTGTTATTCCTTAAAATTAGAGAATTTGTTAAGGTTCTGAAAGCTTTTGCATGGCACTGTAATGTCTGTCCTTGTTTTGATTTAGTAAACTATAAATAGCTTAACTATAGATTTGTTTGTGATTACGCTTCTGTTTTAAAAAGCTTAATTTTCTAAAATGTTATTATCTTTGAAGATGCATTGATTTTCTTGAGTAACACAGTATGTAATATTTTGAGCAGCAAAACAGATTAAGAGAAGCCTAATTTCATTTAAATATAATATTAATGAAACATTACTGTGGCAACATCTGTGTTAAGAGACTTTCTGCCTTCTGTTTCTCCTCCAGAAATTTTGCAGTTCGCTCATTCACCAGCTCTTCCAAATTGTTTGCATACTGCTCCATGCGTAACAGAAGATTGTCTAGAATGTTTTCACTTCCTCTGAACTCACTGAAAATAAATGAAACAAGCTTCATACATTTTGTTGAAAGGTTTGCGAAAGAATCTGCTTATGGGTTTTATATGACAGTGGTACTACTCTAAGCCAAGCAAAACAAATCACAGCGTTGGGCCACTCTGTGCTTTTGTCATTATACCACAGATTACGCAAAATTACTCAATGAGCTAGAGGTGTAAGTTCAAAAATAGCAACACATGTTTTAGTTTAAAATATACTAACCACTGACACCTTAAGCAACATTCAAAACCATGAAAATGATCACCTTATCTGGATGTTTAAATTATAAAAAGAAATATGGATACAATACCTGTAAATGTAATATTTTAATAAGAAAATATCATCCATATTATATAAGAAGGGTTATATTTGACTTTTTAAGCTTCTTCTTAATTAATGCACACATTATTCAATATAAAAAAATAAACTTAATTAATCAATTAAAGTTCAAATGCTAACCGGTTTCAAAGAAATAAATGGAGCCTTAGCATTTTCATCTTAGCAACGGACCCCTAAAGTGTCTTAATGAAAATTGTACATTTTAGGTAGCATGGCCCAGTAATAATAACATTCCAGTAACGGCATGTTCCAGCTGTCAGAATGAAGAAGGTGGCCTTCCGGGAAATGCTTTCTGTAGGACCTCCTAGCTTCGTTGAGAGGTGCCAACAGGATACAAAGACTTCTGTAAAAGTGGTTATGAAAGCAAAAGCTTTGAGCATGACAGAAATTGAAAAGACCTTAGAGGAACACTATCAGATGGTCTTGAGGCTGTTCTGGCAAATTGTTCAATGCCTTAGAGAGGGAAGGCACGACCTTGCCCAGTCTGTGTTAAGAAGGGATGGAGAGGTGCTGACATCTTCTGGGGAAATTGTGGAGCGGTGGAAGGAACACTTTGAGAAACTCCTCAACTTGGTACATGCTGTTCTATCAGAATGCAGTCTTGGACACCTCTGGAATGGTGGCTCAAGGACTTCATGGTGGTATGGCTGCCGGAGTAGGTGAAATCCGATTGGTGATGTTAAACCAACTTGACATTTTTGGGATAGTGTAGTTAATACTCCTATTTAATGTTGCATGGAAGGTGGGTAATGTACCTTTGAAATGACAGACTGGTGTAGTGGTCCTCGTATTTAGGAATGGTAAACAGAGGACGTGTTCCAACTACAGATGAATTACACTTCTTAGGGGAGATTGTGTCTGATGGCTGAGTCTAAGATACATGAGGAACAATGTGGATTCTACCCTGGCAATGGAATAGTAGACAAGCTCTTCTCCCTGTTGCAGCTGCAGGAAGGTGCATTGGAATATGTATGTGTTTGGTAGATCTGAAAAAAGCATGTAACCCAGTGTGTCCCTAGGCCTTTGTTGTGGGTGCTACAGGAATATGGGTTAAGAGGGCCGCTCTTTCATGCTATTCATTCCCTATATAAATGCAGTGAGAGCTGTGTCTAAATGCTTATTGTTAAGTCAAATTCATTCACTCCATCAAGGATCTGTCTTGTCAAGATTTTCTGTCATAGCTCCTGTTTGTAGTTTTCAAGGACAGGATATCAAGATGCAGCCAAGAATGTGAGGGTGTCCTGTTGGGGAGAGATGGAAGAAGGTAACATGAAATTAACAAGGCAAATGGAGCACCAGTCTGTGATGGTGAGGAAGGAGTGGAGTGTAAAGAAAAAATTCAGCTTACTGGTCAATCCACATCCCTGTCCCACATGAGCTGTGGGTAGTGACTAAAAGAATGAGATTGCTAGCACAATCAACAGGAATTAGGTTACTTTGCGTGGTGCTGGCCTGATTCTCTGTGACAGGGTGAGAAGATCAGTAATTCAGGATAGTGTCAGAGTGGATTAGCTGCTTCTCCTAATCAAGAAGTGCCAATTGAGGTGGTTTGGGCAAAGCTGTGAAGATGCCTTAGGGGCAACCCCCCTTAAAACTGCTCTGGCTATGTCCCATTGGGTGAAGACAATGTGGCAGGCCCTGTACCTGGGGACAGGAAACTGTGGGCTGTCTTGGCCTGCTCCATGGCCCTCATCAGGAAAAGAGGTTTTAGAAGATGAGATATGATGAGATGAGATCTTCCAGTAATAGAAAGTATTAGCTTTTAAGTAGAAAACTGGTTGGAAGACATGTCATCAAATGCTGCAACACTCTAGGATCACTGTTGGTACCTGCATAAAAATAATTTTGATGTTCAACTATAGCATTATTTTTACCTTGAGTTTAAAAAAAAACTTATGTGCAGGACAACTAACTAAATATGTGAGTCCAAAAGAAAAATGAAAGAACAGAAGAGTGTTTACATACAGTATAATGAACATGCAACACATGCTATGGCTTTATACATACAAACAATGCATTATAAATAAATGCACAAAGTGCCACTTTGGCTTCCCTTAAGCCTGCCAGGACATAAATATACATCTCACAACAGAAGACCCAATTAATGTGCAAAAGTTAAATTCTTTAAAAGACATGAACTTTGTATGTACAAAGGTCTTCTTCAGCCTACAACAACCGACTACAGTTATGGTTTGCATTTCAGTACTCTTCTGAAAGTGTTGGACTAAGTCTGAAAAGGAATTTCAAAAGAAAAGTGTTGCTGAAGCATACAGATATCTTGAAAATTGAATATTTGGAACTTAGTTATTTTGATGTTTAAAGAAAAAAATAAAAATAAAACTGTTTAAAATCTGATGTCTACAATTGTGTTTTTTTTTTAGTCACCACCACGGTCACAAAAAAACAATTACTAACATATATAAACATAACCTGCAGAGTGTTCCTGTAGAGAAGGCATTAGATTGAACATGAACATGTTATTTGTTTCTCTGTCCTGAGTTCTAACTTTTGTGTCAAAACATATCTTAATTCTATAACCCTTGTGTTTATCAATACATGTTCTTATACTGTTACTTAAGTCAAACAGCCTGGAATTCCAATTGACAGGGAAAGGTTAGGGCATAAAATGGAAATCTCACTGAAATCTGTCTATGCTTACTGATGGATAATTAATTTCCACAATCTATGCCAGAGCATTGTGTGTAAGGTAACAATCAGCCTAGATAGGGCAAAAGTTCTTCACAGGGTAAATGCACATATCAGGACAATTTAGAGTTGCTAGTCAATGTAACAGAAATGTTTTTGGTATGTGGGAAAGACCATTGGAGACATGGGGAAAATGTACATTTCCATGCTGGAATTTTCCATTTAAACTACTAGTGACACTGTAAACACCACCTTGCCATCCTAGATGTTCTTATTTACCAAAAATTAGTTAATTTTAATTAATTTATGCATTTTTGTGTAATTCACATTCTAGCTTTTGAATATTTGTCTCTAAACATAAAAAGTAAAAAAAAATTCATAAACTACTGCCATGTTTATTATACATATATGTTATGAGTAAAGCCTGGAAATTGCATAAACCTAGCATTACCTGGATTAAACTATGTTTATCCAGAAGACCTGGGTAAAGTTGAAATAACATATGAGTTTCTAACTTTACCCATGTGTTCTTTCTGAATAATGCAAGCTTTACCTGGGTAATGCTAGGTTTATCCAATTTCTAGCTTTACCTGTAACATACTGTATACATATATATATATATATATATATATATATATACATTTATAAAATACTAAGGGTTGTTCACTGGGTCTTCAACAAATCTTAATCTTGGTGTCAATTGAGAATTTATGCCGTAATATGTGTAACGCGTCACATGAGTTGGATGTACGGGCTAGCTTATTCACAGAATTGTGCTTCAGGTCTTTCTGTGCTTTTCCTGTCTGCCAAGGTGCACAGGAAATATGTTCACATGGCATTGCTGATAGAAAGAGAATCAAGGCAAACTCTGCTAACAGTGAAGCAAATTGCACAGGATGACTGATCATTTTCATCTTAAGTGTCGGTACTACACTCTGAGAAAGAAAGCCATACATGACCAAAGAATTGGAGGTGCGGGCTTCCACTACCATATTATTGGGCTTTAGGTCCTTTACATGGCAAGTGGCAGCATGACCACATAACAAGGATAAGAAGAAAAAATGGCAAGAGCATGCAGCATGTCTTTCACATGACCTCAAATGGCAGTGAAAGGCATTGCAGCAACCTTGACAGAATGACATGAAATGCTTTGTTTCATGAGAGGTGCATGAGCCACCAGTCATTAAGGAACAGAGGCTTTTGTGTTACAAATAATGATAAATAATTGCAATTACACCAATACATTTGACATTAGCATTAATAAGTAGCTATTAATAAACTCTGATTGACAAAAATATTGTAATATGTATGAGTGTAGCTTTTACAGTTAATGATTTAAAAGTTTAAACAGTTCCTGCTGGTTTTGATAGCTGTGTTTACACCTTTTAGTAAAAACTCTACGTTTTACTTTCCAGCACTAGATAGAATTCTGAAGTGAACTGGTTAGTAATTGAATCCTTCAGATATATATCTGAGGACTCAGTGATAAATGTGGTTCTTTAAGTGTTTAAATCATCTTTTCTGTAGATCTGTATTATTTTCAGGAATCTTACATTGTGTTTTTAGAATTTGCAAATGCTTTTTCAAATGATGTATCTTTTTTTTAATTTTCTTTTTTGTTTTCTCATTATTTTGTATACAAGTAAGCAGTTCCTTCAGATGGTATAAAACATTGACATTGTCTAGAAGTAACCTCCAAAAACAAAGAAATAAGAAATCACTATTTAGTTTTGTAGTGGAATGTGGCACTTTGGTTAGTGTGGTTGCCACAGAAATCTTGTGTTCAGGTTATGAACCACATGCCAATCAATGTCTTTGTGAGTGGATTCATGGCCACTGCCATATTATTTGTATTAATGACCCTGTTACTAGTAATATAATGCATGACCTGTTATGCCATCTCTTTACTACCATCCAAAACCTGGTTAGGGTGGTAATAAAGATGCTGCCTCAGAGACCATTCTCTTTAAGAGCAACAAAAGACTCAGGGGTGCATGATAGCGATGAGCAATTAACAAATAATTTGTTCTTTTTTGAATGACTTCTCAATGAATTATACAAATCAATTCAGAGAAATTTGAAGCACCATTTGTTAAAGCGCAAATTTAATTACTGTCCGTCTGATTCATGATTCTTGTTCACTTCACTTATTATTCTTTTGAGTATGAACTGAATCATTACAGGTGAATCAGATCTCTGTCACCGATGATTCTCTTATTTAACATACAAGTATATAAGTACAATTCAGCAACAACATATGGATATTAGAATGTATTAATTGTTTATTTTGTAAAGTTCACTATTGCCATTGTTTTAAGCAATATTAAATGAATATATTTTCACCACTTTGTACATTAACAAATTATTCTCACAAAACTGAACTAAATGAAACAATTATTTGCTTTCAACTTTACTGTAGTGCACACTTTTTATTGCTCATTGACTGTACCTGGCATATATCATTCACTGGATCCTTCAGATCATTAACCATGAATGAGTCAGATGGTTCTCATTCGATTCTCAACTTGAATGGTAACTTGAAAATGAGACACACAAATCTTGCTTATTTTTGATTGTTGAACTTATTGTCTTTTTTAATTATGCATTTTCAGTATGTTGTCATATGTTGTATACATTATGAATTATGGAAAATATTTTATATAATTGAATATCTATCTATCTATCTATCTGTATATACTAGGGAGCTCTGCCCCCTGCTCACTTCTCTCACCAACCCCTGGGTGGACACTGTGTACTACCCACTTCGCAGCTCTGCCACTCACATACAGTGAAGCGGATGTACAATTTAAACATATTGTTATTTTCATGGGAATTGTTACATATGCATAATAGATCTAACTATTTCATATTACAGCGAGTGATTAACCATAGTAAAAAATAGTAAAACGAAATAAATTGAAAGAAAATGATGTTTCATGTTGCATTATACATTTTTGTTCTGTTGAAATTAACATTCAAATACTTTTTAAACTTGCACTTTTACTGTAAAAACAATATTTAGAATTAACTTTTCCTCCATATCGCATTGAATTTTTATTCTGGGTTTGGACTTACATCGTGCCAACGGAATGTATAACTGCCCATGATTGAATATCGTTTCTTTCTCTCTAGTAAATAAACCAACTATTTGAAATGTTTGTCCCTGCGATTTTTTAATTGTCATTGCAAAATCTATTCTAACGGGAAAGAGTAAACATTTTAATACGAATGGCATATCAAGATCTCCTAATCTTGTCTAATGTTATCTGCAAAATATGTACTACATTACCTTTCTTGTTGCCTATTAAAATTTTACATGTTAGATTGTTCGATCAATTTTCAATACAACTAATCTTGTCCCATTGTATAGCCCATCACTCATATATAAATTACGCAATAACATTACGATACATCCTTCTTTCTACTGTAATTCGGTCGGTGGAAGATCAGACGGTGTTAACGGTTATAGATATTCTAAGGGATAATGTAAATTGATGTTTTCATCTTCAGCACCATCACAACCAACTCCTTTAGCAAAGTCTATTGATACACATTTAACCAATTTGCTGTGTAACCGATTGACAAGTTTCGTGTTAATTTCTTCTGTTGATAACCCTTCAGGATAAAATTCTTCAATAAGATTTGGACATAATAAGTTTTCTGTTATTGTGAACTTAAAGTGAGGAAAACATAAAAATTTATGAGCTGAGAGCGCAGGAAGTGTGTCTGACAAAAGCATTCACACAAATGAGAGATGAGAGGACCATGGTCATGGGCTGTTAATCGGAAATGGTTGAGAGGAGGGTGGGACCCTCTCTACCAACTTGAAAAAATCTCTTGGTAATAGTCTTGTCCAAAGATTTTCTTTTATAATATATATATATATATATATATATATAGAGAGAGAGAGAGAGAGAGAGAGAGAGAGAGAGAGAGAGAGAGAGAGAGGGAGAGAACATATTTTTGCAATTCATTCAAGAAGAACTGTGCCACCAAAGTTTTTTGCTCTGTCACTGGTCCCTACCCTATTGATGAATTAATTCACATAGATGGATAGTACGAAAGAATTGTATTAGTAAAGTGAATCATAATGTCGCTCAGTAATGAAGGAAAACCAGGGACCGCAAAAGAAAGATCCAGACTAGAATACCAATAGCACCATTATGGCTGTCACTAATCCTATACGTACTATAAGGGCATGGTAGGAAGTGACCTCGAGAATGGCACATTCTAGCTACTTCTACTCAAAAGTTGGGTTGGAACAAAGTCTCAACTAGCAGGAGAAGGAGAATCAAAATGCAGAGGCAGACACAAAGATGTGATTATTTTGTAAACCTGGCTACATAATGAAATAATGAAAAACTTACATGTTAGGGTCTAATTTCTTCACTGATATTTTTAAAATGGAAAAGTCAGGTCTCTCAGAAGGTTTCTCACTCCAGCAGGATTTCATTAAATTCTCCAGATTCTGAGGACAACCCACTTTATCAGTGTGGGGTCGGAAAGGATTATTGTACTCTGTCTTTATCTTTTCAACAATTTCTGCAATAAAGGCAATACATATTAACATGTGGTTTTATTGTATCATTTTTTATTACAATTTGAAAATATTGATTAAAATATCTTCCAAAAAAGTTTAAGTTTGAACAATTGTATCACCAGACCATTTGAGCCATTGTCGTTATTATGAAAAGCAATGGCTCAAGAACTTTAGACTTCAGTCCATCAAGCATGTTAGGTTGGCTTATAAATAAGATCCAAATATCTCATCCGGACACTTTTTTTGGAGGTTTTCAAGGTTTCTGTTTTAAATACAGTTTATTCCAGATACCCACAATTTGTTATGTTAAGAAGTACTTTTTTTCATTTGTCTTAAATACAATTCCCCTTAATTCCAAGTGGTGTCCTTGATTATGTAATCCATTTTTTTTTTAAGAATTCTGTTGCATTCTCTTCTCGAGGCTAAAGCGGTTTAACTTCAAGAGATTGCAAGAGCAGGACATGCTCTTTAGACCTGGAATGCACCTGGTTGTTCTGTGCAACTTCAAGTGCTGCTGTGTCTTTTATGTAACCTGGCAACTAGATCTACATGCAGTATTCCAGATGCAGTCTTGTTAGTGCATTATATAGTCTGAGCATAACGTCCTTTGGTTTACATTCAACACACAGCAAATTTAAAGAGTTAAAAAAGGTCTGAATTAGTGTAAGTCACCCTAATGTATTGTAATAAAATGTAATGTTTTACTTCATGAGGTAGAAGTACATAAAAATCAAGAATAGTTGTGTCACATTTTTGAAATATTAGCATTTTTCAGCTCTAGAGGGCACAAAATAGGAGGCAACCCCAAAAAGATTGACATCTTACATAGCTTGACATCAGGTCGAGTTGTTCAGTATCCTGTTTGGGGGTTTTTCATACTTGTAAATCAGAAGGTGCCGGACATTAAAAAAAAAAAAAGTTATTTCAGAGTGTTCATAAGTAATTATTTTGAACACAATATCCCTGTAAAGAAAATATACAGAAAGAATGGACTGATGTATACTTTTAAAGGTTTCATTTAACACTGCTGATTTTGTTAGTGCGGTTTTGAATTTCAGTTCCTCCTGCACATTGCTTATACCATGAGGCTGTTGTGTTGACATAAACCCCTAAATCATTTTCTGAGGTTGTTTCTTGTAGGACAGTGCCTCCCATCTTGTATTTATAATTAATGTTCAATTTGCTTACATGCAGCACTTTGTACCTTTCAATGTTAAAATACATTTCCCATGTTTTTGTTCAGTTTTGAAGATTGTTCAGCTGAGGTTTATTTAGAATTACTTCTGCTACCTCATTATCGTCTCTCTCTCTAATTTCAAGATCATCTGCATATTTTACACATCGAACACAGGAAAGTGTGTAATTAATTTAAATTTGAAAAAGTAAGGGTTCAAAAACAGACACCCGAGGGACTCCACTGATGACTTCACCCTAGGTGCAGCACCTCCTATCTGTACTGTTTGTCTCCTACCAGTAAACCCACTTGAAATCAAGATCTGATGGCTATAGCTTCTGCTTTCCAAATTAGTGTTCAGTGTGGGACTGTAGGCTGAAAGGCTGAGAAATAAGCTGTATGGTTTGATTTTGTGAACTATTTCAGAGGCCTGTTCAAAAAAGTCTTCTCATTAACCCAAGTTGGCTGCTATCTTCATACAGATGGTTTGTTTTTCTAATTCTTTTCTATATAGTAATTTCAATATATAAATATAGTTTCCAGAATTTAGTGTGGTATAGAAGTGAGACTTACTGGTCTGTAATAACCAGTGTAGAGGGTATGATAACAGTTTTATTTTACCAATAATGATACCAATATTGAAATGTTGAGTATTTGTCTATACCATGTCACACACGTGTGCTTAGGAGGCAGCTGAAGGGCTTAAAGAGGACTGATTATACATCTGCCCGGGGGGGGCGGGGTACGCTGACGCTCTTTCTGAGTTCCCTACAGGCCTTTCCCGGGAAATCCCACCAGGAGCAACCACCCGAAGCGGGACACATCACTTCCGGTCCCGGCCCCGAGGACGACATCACTTCCGCCCTCTGTCCTATAAAGCCTCCTACCTTTTCTCTGGGAGGCAGTTCTGTTTTGGACTCTGTCGTGTAAACTTGCCTTACATGAATCATTTGTTTTTGCAGCCAGGAAACCGCATTAAACGGGTGGCTGCCCCAAACCTTGCCATGCCTCAAGTCTCTTCTTGTTACAACCAATAACAATGCAATGTTTCCTGCCTTGCACCCTGTGTTGGCTGGGATTGGCTCCAGCAGACCCCCGTGACCCTGTAGTTAGGATATAGCGGGTTGGATAATGGATGGATGGTAATTCTAGTATCATATACGTTAAAAATCACTCAAAACAAAACTATAATAAACTCTTTGTATACCTCAATATAAACACAAAATGTATACAGCTTCAAAATGAAAATAAATAGTATTATTTTCCCAACTACTCAATGATTAAAAAGAAAACAATGGTATACTGAAAATGCCTCTATGTGTATGTCAGTATTGATTATTGATTTAGCTGCCTCACCTTTGACAACTTCACACAAAAAAATCCCTGTTTACTGGTTCATCTTTTATACATCTCTCTGCTCACTGTTTTGAAAAAATTGCATGTCATCTTTCTCGGCTGTCAGCTTACTCCTTCTGTCATCAATAATATCAGAGGTACAGTGCAATAGGAAAATTAGCTTATATTAGTCAGAGTGGGGAATCAAGATTGGTTGATTTTTCCCTTTAGCTTAACAGTTGTCCTTACCTTGAATAGGTGCACTTGTTGTAGTTAACTCAGTGTTATTGTTGTAATTTCCTCCAAGATTTAATCAAATGGGCCTGCAGCCTCATTTCTGAATCTTACAGTGTCTGCATTTGTAAAGTACTTGAAACAATCAAAAATAAATACCATATAAAATTTTAGTTTAGCAGCTTAAGTGAATAATCTTCCTCCTATTATGGAACACTGATATTACTATGAACACACAATACAATATTGCTGTATTTTACAGATCTATTTTTGCTCATTATGTCCTTGATCAGACTTTTTGTAATTTTGAATGGTGGTTAGCTTGTATCGTCATTAGTAAAACAGATATTCTTCTGTTTCTTTTAGAAGTTCTTTTTTAGTTAATTAATTTTTTGTGGGCTTTTCTTTAGCAATTTCCTTGAATGGCCAATTGTTGTGCAGCTGTTTCTAGGCAAGGAATCTGTTTCTGAAGACAATTTACTGATTTTTAGCTTAACATTTGTTTAGGGAATTATTTTGCTCAGGCATTTTTGACACGGCCATTTTGTGTATCCCCTGTCATTAAACTGTCTGCAGTCTAAGCTTGTAATACTTTGCTTTAAAGTTTTGATCAGTATGGCTTGTTTATACATTAATTTTCTGATAAACACTAATTTTACCAAAATTTTCTTTGTTACTGTGAATAAAACAATTTGCTAAGTGTTTATAATGTGATGCCTCACAGTAAGGAGACCTGGGTTCGCTTCCCGGGTCTTCCCTGCGTGGAGTTTACATGTTCTCCCCGTGTCTGCGTGGGTTTTCTCCAGGTGCTCTGGTTTCCTCCCACAGTCCAAAGACATGCAGGTTAGGTGCATTGGCGATCCTAAATTGTCCCTAGTGTGTGCTTGGTGTGTGAGTGTATGGGTGTGCGTGTGTGTGTGTGTGTGTGTGTGTGTGTGTGTCCTGCGGTGGGCTAGTGCCCTGCCCGGGATTTGTTCCTGCCTTGCGCCCTGTGCTGGCTGGGATTGGCTTCAGCAGACACCATGACCCTGTGTTAGGATATAGCGGGATGGATGATGACTGACTGACTGATGTTTTCACCTTCATCTTTTTGTTATTTTCAATCAATGTTTAGAACTTTAAAATCTGCCATGATCACTACATTGTCTTTATTGCCCACATCTTATGTGATTAAATGATACACAATGACATTGTTCAAAATTAGAATCTGTTGACCTGTAGCAAACTTTAATCACCAGATCTATGGATTTTTTTTCCTTACTAGCACAACCCACAGATGATGTTTTAATCCTGAATATTATGTTTAACATATAGTGCAACACTGTCTCCTTTCCTTCTTTGTCTGTCTTTCAATGCTCTTCACTGGCAAAACCATTACTGTATGTTGCAAGCTCAAACAACATCTCTTTTTGATCTTGAACTTTTAATTTAAATTTCCTGAAATCTATCTGTGTAAGTACTGTATGCATTCCTTCCATGGTTGTGCTGTTTTCTATACATAACAGTTGCAACCATTGTATTGCATTCAATTCTAAGAGCAAGACACACATTATGGTACTCAAAGACTCAAATTACAATTTCTTATCAAATTTCAAGGTGATTCATTATTTTAACATTTAATTTAATCCAATGTCCATTCATAAGTTAAGGATATGGAAAAAAACAGTGCAGAAGGAGAAAATTGACACATACATAGACAGAACGTGTGAGCTGCACACAAACCAAGACTGGACTAGGAACTGAACTAAGGTCCGTGAAGCCATCCCTGAAACTGTGAGGGTGTAGCTTATCACTGTACCACATGGCTGCCAATATAATATAATATAATATAATATAATATAATATAATATAATATAA